>JAZHYW010038247.1:0-33332 GCA_037355805.1 Ixodes ricinus
TAAAAGTAGTTTTTGTTTACTGCTTTAGATCAGAAAAGAAACAAATGCAGTTTATAAAGTACGGAAACAAGAAATGATCCGTCGACATACCCGCCACCAATCGGTGGAAAAGGCGGCGCATACTAGAAAGGGAGTAGTGGGACCAGGCGCCGACACGGAAAGGTCCCGGATGTACGCGGCGGCGCTGCGGCCGTAGGACCGAAGGACCCGGCCGGCCTCTGAGCGTTCCCAAGGCCTTCGGTGAGCAGCTTTGTCTTGCGGTTTGGCCGTTTCGTGGTATGGCAGCGCGAAGTGGCTCCCATTCTGAACTGATCTTTACCGCGTGTTTGCTGTCGTTTGTGGCCAGCGAAGTGTCATGCCGAATTTGTGTTTAATCGCGCAGCAAATGCAATGAGAGCCGCTCTAGCTGCCCGCTACATACAGCCTATCCAGAACACGCTTTGGTGGCGCCCTCTCGCGCCGTCGACACACGGAGTACGGCAGCCGTGAGCGCTCCCTCAGCTCACCACCCCTCGTCTAGTTCACGGCCATTCAAGCAACCAAGGACGTCACGAAGGAGGTTATTTTTTGCTTGTTTTTGTAATTTTAATTTGCCTATAACTTCTAAAATAAATCGAAATTCGAGAAAAGAAAAGTGTCATTAAGTTACTACGTTCAGTGCGCTCAGGTTGAGTGGGCATGGAAGCACGCCAAAGATGCACATCGTCAACTACTTTCTTCTTACCCTGCAGTTTTCGAGCGGAACGGGCCTTGGTCTCGATCCTGGCTTCTTGGACGCCAACTTGACTGGAGCAAGGGATTCAATTAACCTGGATGGAGTCCCGCTCGTCAACGGTTCCATGACTTTCAAGGACGAAAACGACAAACCACCCGACGAAATCCCCGCGACCGTCACCAATCAGCTTCACATCTGCCATTCCGGGACAGCAACATCGTCACCGGCATTATCGCTATCGCCAAGACCGCCCTCGCCACCGTGGATCTTCAGTGGGCATGGAAGCACGCCAAAGATGCACATCGTCAACTACTTTCTTCTTACCCTGCAGTTTTCGAGCGGAACGGGCCTTGGTCTCGATCCTGGCTTCTTGGACGCCAACTTGACTGGAGCAAGGGATTCAATTAACCTGGATGGAGTCCCGCTCGTCAACGGTTCCATGACTTTCAAGGACGAAAACGACAAACCACCCGACGAAATCCCCGCGACCGTCACCAATCAGCTTCACATCTGCCATTCCGGGACAGCAACATCGTCACCGGCATTATCGCTATCGCCAAGACCGCCCTCGCCACCGTGGATCTTCAGTGGGCATGGAAGCACGCCAAAGATGCACATCGTCAACTACTTTCTTCTTACCCTGCAGGTTGGTAAAAATGACGATTGTTATTATAAATCAAATGACGTTTGTACTGTAGTGCTTCCATGCCCAGAAGCTTTGGTGAAGTTGTTCAGAGTGTTGTTATTGCTGCTTTGTGGCGATGTCGAGACCAACCCTGGACCAACTAATGCTGAACTAGCTAAGCAGCTTGATGAAATGATGCGGTTAATGCAAGATATGAATGCGCGTACTCAGAGGGTTGAGCAAGGGCAAAATAATATACTGAGCTCGATTAACGATCTAAAAGCAAACCAGGAACAGCTACAAGCCACGGTTACAAATATCGGTAAAAGGGTTTCCGCGATTGAGGTGAAGGCTGCATCAATCGACGAACTACACCGCGAGTTGGCCGGTAACCATCAAGCCGTTCAGAGCGTTGAACGGGGGAATTATCTTTTGCGCACCAGATTAGACGAAATGGAAGACCAGACACGCAGAGACAATCTTGTGTTTCATGGGGTGGATGATTGCGCTGGTGAAACGTGGGCCCAGGCAGAAGATAAAGTCATTCGTCTACTCTCAGATTCAGCTTCGTTTAGTATTTCACGGGAACAAATTGTGCGTGCTCACCGTTTGGGGAATTTCGTAACCGCAAAAAATCGACCCATTTTAGTAAAATTCCAATCCTTTAAAACCAAAGAAGCTATTCTGCAGATTAAGTCTAAATTAAAAACTAGCCCCGTGTCTGTTTCGGAAGACTTTAGCTTTTCGACGCGTTTAGCCCGACGAAAACTTCTGGAGTATGGAAAAGGTCAGGGAAATACATTCAAGCTAAGTTATAAGAAACTATTTGTAAATAACAAGTGCTTTATTTACAACGACATCGACGACAGCATTCGCGAAATAGACTCACCTAGTCGCCATGCTTCTGCTACGTCATCCCGATCTGCTGTTCAAACTGTATCGTCTCCTTCCGCGTCATCCTAACAACCAGCAAGGAGTAGCGAAGAGCGTTTGCCTTTTTCAAATATGTCAATCTTATTTACTAACATTCGTAGTCTAATCCGTAAACGTGAAGAATTGTGCTCAGTTGCTGATTCATGCAATGCAGACGTCATCGCTCTAACTGAAACGTGGCTATCTAGCAAAGTAACTGATAGTGAATTATTTCATTGTCAAAAAAGATTCAATACATTTCGCTGTGACAGACGTGACAGAAGCGGCGGTGGTGTTTTATTGGCCGTTGCCGATTCGATAATTTCTCGCCCTGTCATCGTAGCCTGCGAACTTGAGATTGTTTGGGTTTGCCTAAATATTAAGCACAAACAAACCATTATCGGTGTGTGCTATCGACCTCCAGCTAGCAGCTCTTTATTTGTGAATTTGTTGCATAATTGTATTAACCAAATTGTCGTTCAGTATCCAGGAGTGCCAATTTTATTAATGGGTGATTTTAATTATCCCAACATTATCTGGTCCGACAAAAGCCCTGTGTCTAACCCTTTCTCATCTGAAACTAACGAGTTTCTTGACCTGTGTGCTGACTTCAACTTTTCTCAACTGACCACGGAGCCTACTAGAGTTACACCTCAATCCTCAAATATTCTTGATCTCGTCCTAACAACACATCCAAACGTCATATCAACAATTACCTATCTGCCATCTCTAAGCGACCATTTAGTTCTACACTTTTCATTGCGCATTCCATTAGTAACTCCTAAGGTAACCATAAAACATATCCGTGATTATAGCCGAGCTGACTTTACGTCAATTAACTCGGAACTGTCCCAGTTCCTTGATGACTACTTACCTAATTTTTCAGATCGCTCCGTGGAGTCAAATTGGGTGTTGTTCAAAAATGTTGTAGCATTTTTAACAGAAAAATACATACCCTCTAAAAAATTCGTTGCAACACTAACTCACCTTGGTTTAACGCTAATCTGAGACGACTGCGAAACAGGAAGAAAAGACTGTTTCGCGTTGCCAAGCGATCGTCCACAGACGCTCGATGGGCAGCGTACCACAAAGCTGAACATGATTACACCTCAACTCTTAAGGAAACAAAATCACATTTTTATAATCACACTCTGCCTACCATGTTAGCAACTAATCCTAAACAATTTTGGAGTGTCATTAATCCCAACTTTAAATCTGATATTAGTCTTCAGTCTTCAGACGGTACAAGTATATCTTTTGCTGATTGTGCAACGGTGTTAAACGATGTTTTCAGAATGTCATTTTCAGCCTGTGATGTCAGCCGAATACCTGCATTGTCATCCACTTCTTTTTTACCGATGAACCCTGTAACAGTAGACGATATTGGTGTGACTGGAATTATTAACAATATGAAACTTTCATCATGTGCCGGAATTGATGGAATCAACAGCAAGTTTTTAAAAATTGTAATGTGTATTGTTCTATAATTCTCTCAAGTCATTTATACGCAGTCCCTTAACCTTGGCGTACTCCCGAGCGATTGGTTAGTTGGGAAGGTGGTTCCTCTACACAAATCTGGTGTAAAACATAATCCGCTCAATTATCGCCCGATTTCTTTAACCAGTGTACCTTGCAAAATTTTTGAACACGTCATCTACTCGCAGTTGGTTAACTTTCTTGAATCTAATGACTTCTTTACTACTTCACAGCATGGCTTTAGAAAACATTTCTCATGTGAGACGCAACTAATATCCTTCACATATGATCTCCATCACTCTCTTGATGACCATTATGAAACTGATTGTGTCTTTCTGGATTTTTCAAAAGCATTTGATAAAGTTTCCCATAAGCTACTACTTCATAAATTGCGATCACTTAACATCGACTCACGCATACTTAACTGGATCCACGCCTTTTTAACTAACCGCCTACAATTCGTCACTGCTAATAATACCAATTCTCGCACTGTTCCAGTCAATTCAGGTGTTCCACAGGGTTCCGTGCTTGGCCCGCTACTGTTTCTTATTTACATTAATGACCTGGTACTGAACATCTCTTCTTCCATCTGCCTGTTTGCTGACGATTGCGTAATATATAGAAAAATAACTGACATATCTGACACATTGCTTCTACAATCAGACCTTAACCAGATATCATTATGGTGTAACCAGTGGCTAATGGAACTAAACACTGACAAATGTAAATATATGAGAATATCACGTGGTTCATCTCTGCCTCACACTTATCACCTTAACAGTAAGCCTCTCGCATCAGTGTCAAGTTACAAATACCTTGGTGTTCATATAACGTCTAACCTTTCTTGGAAACTTCATGTCGAATACGTGATTAACAATGCTAATCGTATGTTAGGATACCTTAAAAGAAATTTCTTTCTCGCTCCGTCCTCCCTGAAACTAACCATGTACAAAACTCTAATCCGCCCAAAATTAGAATATGCCGCCGCTGTGTGGGACCCCTCACACTCTTCACTAATTTCCCTTGTTGAATCTGTCCAAAGCCGTTCAGCCCGTTTTATCATGTCGAACTATCACCGCACTGCCAGCGTTTCTAGCATGAAAACCTCTTTAGGCCTGCCATCACTAACGCATCGCCGTAAAATCTTTCGTTTGTGTGTTTTCCATAAAATATTTCATCAAAATGCTGACCTTCGTCGTAAACTAATTATCCCACCATTCTACATCTCTGCTCGCATTGATCATAGTCATAAAGTCGGAATGCCAAATTTTAAAACTTCGTTGTTTCAATATTCTTTTATTCCCCAAACATCATTGGATTGGAACCACCTTCCCGCCTCAATAGCTAACATTACTGATATTGTTTTGTTTAAGAGAGTTCTAACTAACATGTGCACATTGTAATTATTATTTTGATGTCCACTCCCCTCTTCAATGTATTATTACCTTGAGGGTATTTTAAATAAATAAATAAATAAATAAATAAATAAATAAATTAAAAATTAGTAAAAAAGCTATTGCAGGGCCCTCTAAAGGGGCTCCCTGCAATCATAATTTAGTCGTCTACCTTTTTTGCGGTTTCCACGTCTCTTGGGGTTCGGGCAAGCCAGCGGGCACGGAGAGAGTCACTAAATATCAGTGCGTCATATTTTAACCGGACGACGCGGAAACTCTCCTCCACCGACGGGGGCGACCCGCGGTACCGAAAGCGCGCGTAATGTGACGTCTTAGGTCCTGGGCTTACTACTGGTCAGAGCCGCTAAAAGCTTCTTTTTAGTCGAAATACAAAATATAAGTGGCGCGAACCGTTTCAATTATTTATAAAAGTAGTTTTTGTTCAGTATTTGAGATCAGAAAAGAAACAAATGCAGTTTATAAAGTACGGAAACAAGAAATGATCCGTCGACATACCCGCCACCAATCGGTGGAAAAGGCGGCGCCTACTAGAAAGGAGTAGTGGGATCAGGCGCCGACACGGAAAGGTCCCGGATGTACGCGGCGGCGCTGCGGCGCTGCGGCCGTAGGGACAGCAGGACCCGGCCGGCTCTGAGCGTTCCCAAGGCCTTCGGTGAGCAGCTTTGTCCTGCGGTTTGGCCGTTTCGCGGTATGGCAGCGCGAAGTGGCTCCCATTCTGAACTAATCTTTACCCCGTGTTTGCTGTCGTTTGTGGCCAATGAAGCGTTATGCCAAATTTGTGTTTAATCGCGCAGCAAATGCAATGAGAGCCGCTCTAGCTGCCCGCTACATACAGCCTATCCAGAACACGCTTTAGTGGCGCCCTCTCGCGCCGTCGACACGGAGTACGGCAGCCGTGAGCGCTCGCTCAGCTCACCACCCCTCGTCTAGTTCACGGCCACTCAAGCAACCAAGGACGTCATGACGGAGGTTATTTTTTGCTTGTTTTTGTAATTTTAATTTGCCTATAACTTCTAAAATAAATCGAAATTCGAGAAAAGAAAAGTGTCATTACGTTACTACGTTCAGTGCGCTCAGGTTTGGTGCAAATTAAAAATTAGTAAAAAAGCCATTGCAGGGCCCCTTTAAGAGCGGCTGCTAACGCTATGAGCTCGCGCTTCTAGCCTTCGCTGCGGTACAACATAAGGTGAAACGAAGTATAGTGACTTCCTCAAATTAAATCGAGTTGACGCAGTGAGTCACGTGACGTCACGAGGTCACGTGACATTACTTGACAACATGTATTGACACCATGACGTCACGTGACAACTTGACACGTGGTTAATCATAGTACCAAAACAAAAGCGCCACGAAAACCCACAATTTACCATACGTTGCAATTCTGTATATGACGTTTTGATCAATTGATAGAAATACAGCCGCCAATTTTTATTCCCATATGTTCATTTTGTGGTACTAACAAAAAATAAAAAATAAATTACCTTGAACCGTTCTGAACCGGTTACCGTTATATTTTTTTCGGTTCGGTTCCGGTTCAGTTCCAAGATGGCGGCGAATATTTCGGTTCGGTTCAGTTCCGGTTCGGCTAAAAATAACGGTTCTGTTCCGGTTTTCGGTTCGGTTCGGTTCCGGTTCGACACCCTGGTATCAAGAGGCTTGAATAAAGAAAAACGAAGCGCCGGCGACACACGCGCTTCATGTATAGAGCCCAGCCACAGCTCAGCGGAAATGGCCTCGTCTCGTCCTTCCTAGTCCTTCCTAGATATTGCTACAGGAACGTGCCCCCGTCAGCCTCGTCGTCGGCGCTGCTCGGTGTCTACTACTATGGTTCGACTGGAGCTTTTCGCGACGCAGAACAAGTGTTAATGTGAAAAATTGTAGGTTTTCCTTTGCACTAATGCCTCTAGAGTGTGTGCTAACGTCTACTTATATTATTCGCGTGTTTTTGATGGAGATCATTTGATTAATATCGTCCCCCCCCCCCCTTTCTCCAGTACTCACAGGTCGTTCAGCAACGCTATCACGTGGGCTGCACGAAGAGCAACTCCGGCCAAAACCCAAAATGAAATAAATTACTGGTATCGCTGCAGTGACACAAATCACGACCCCAGCCTAAATACTACGTCCCTGGGACGCCGAATTCTCAACTATAGTCATAGACCCATTTCACCCTCCCTCGCATGGGCGCTGCCATCTTGGAATCACGTGACGCAGCAGCCATTCGGTTGCTTCAACTTGCTGCTCCGCCCTCCCCTCCGCGCCTTGGCGGGCGCGTTATATTCGTGTTTTCGGCCGCGTTTCACCGCGCTTTCTTGCCTAACTTCGGAAACTGTAGTTCGATACGTCTGCTCGACGACTAAAGACATCACGAGGGTACAAAGTGTCCTTATGACAACTGAGGTTTGTTTACTAATAAAGGCGGAACATAAGAAGCGCGCATATTTATTTCGCGCATTTAGGATCAGAAGGCGCCAAGAAATAGTCAGCGCAAGGAGACCGTACTGTATTTCCTGAAAGTATCCTCCTTTTTTTAATAATATGTCGAAAACAGTTTACGTTGATTCTGTGAGGAAACTCGTGGGAGGAGATAGACAACGAACGTTAAACTTGTATTTTCCTGAGGCTAGACTAATGGTACGTCAACTTTGGGCGATTTGTTTGTTCATAATATTACATCTACGTGTGTACAAAGTTATCAATCTTATTATTATTTTTTGCAGTGCAAACATTTTGTTTGTCAATGTTCTTTTGAAGTTTAAGAAATTGTAGATCGTGCTCGCTCCCATTTCGGCAGTGATTCGAGCGATTTATTGATTATCTTTAGATAACCAGATCAATCCAGTTAATTTATTTTAACACAAAGGTTGGGACTTCCAGCGTAACTGCCACAGACAACTTCAGTAGCGAGTTTTATAATCGCGTGCACAAAGAAATAACGTCGTTTCAATAGACCGATCTCACCAAGCGTTCCACGCATGCGTGACGCCGCCATAACTGTAGTTCATAGAGGCAGATGCCAGTTCACGAGACATCTCATGGCGCCTCGTGCTCTGCTCGTGCAGACCTCCAGCGGCGTTGTCGCGCGTGCAGAAAGACTACAGCTCCCAGGATGCATGTCGGCAGCGGTGGCGTACTCAAACTATAGCTGGTGAGATCGGTCTATTTCGCTAATCCAAACGCGATTTTTGTTCGGCGCGTGCGCAATAATAACAACGCTGCTTCTTTTTTTTTTTTTTTTTCCTTTTTGCGTACGTTGTTTTAACTTTTGCCGATATCCGGGGTCCGCACCATTTGGCGCCGGGAAAAAAAAAAAAAAAAAAAGCCGTCCGCATAACAATCACCCGAGTCCAGGGCTGTCGATGGCGAATAGAGGTTTACTTTTGCTGGCTGGCGACACCGAAATTTACAAAGCGAATCTGTTCAAACTAATAGATATTTGTTCACACACGTCCATGAAGTGGGTGCCTCGCGCTAGAATTCAGCCAAACTTTCCTAGGTATTTCTCCGGCGCCCTTAAGTTGTATTTGGAAAATTTTACGAAAGACAAATGCCAGATTTAATTTGACGGGCCTGTCACTTATATTATATCTTGAGTAAGCAAATGTTCATCTAAGAATAATTCATTTCCTATGGCCAATATCGCAAAATGCTGCTATGAGAACTTTGGGAGGGTTGATAATTTAAGAAATTTCCTACTCTACCTGTCAAAATATCCTTGAGTACTGATTTAAAAAAAGAGTCCGCGACGATACTACTTGTTTATATAAATTATCTGCGTCATTACACGATACTTTTTTAATCTGCGAAGTTCACTAAAGGTTGGGTGCTCACGAAAAAAAGAACAGTGAGTAGTAAACTCCCGAGTTCATCTGTTCTGCCCGATTCAGCACGTTGCTAATCAAGCTGTCGCTATGCTTCATCTGCATTCACGTGTTAGTTTTCTTCATTAGTTGTCTTTTCTAGAAGCAAGTGTCATCGGGTACGATCGTAGACGATGGTAATCTTCTTTGTACATCAGTCAGGTGTTTCGCAACCGACCATAATCAGCTACAATTCAGTGGTTCCCAAATGGGGGTCCGCGCGGACCCTAGGGGTCCGCGAAGCCACTTCTGGGGTCCGCGAAACCCTCAACAAAATTTTTTTTTTTTTTTTGGTTGGCACGTTTTTGTAGTTTACTCCGGCCGTGACTAATTTGCAACCTGCTTCCCGGAACTACGACAGCAATCCACACGAGATCATCTCGGTCACCTCCTTTCCCTTTTCCCCACACCTTCCCGAACTACGTTTCTCGGGTGCCCCGCGGCGGGATTATCATATCGCATATCGTGATTTTCGACTGGCATCGAAAATGAAGTGATGTGAAGATGTGCAAAATGAAGTGATGTGGCACCTTTGTTTTATGTTTTTTCTGCTACGTAGCAATAAAAAACACCTGTTTCATGCTCCATATCTGTTAACTCACTTACGTACACCCCCCCCAACCCCCCCCCCCCTCCCCCCGGCTGGAGGGGTCCCCCATCACTGCCAGCGGTCCGCAAGGGTCCCTGACACATCCATGACTGGGAACCACTGAGCTACATCAAAGGAATTCGTAAAAAAGCCCGCAATTTAGGCTTAAAAAACATCCTCGTAGTCCTCGAAGTGGCTCCAATATCACTGTTTTATTGGTTGTGCGCTACAAGGAAAATAATTGTAATGACCAAATTAAGCAAAAAACACATAAAACAGCAACTATAACCGCGATCACTTTCAAACCGAAACCAACCAAATTGAAGCAACCTAATGGCGCCGAGTGCGTCAGCGCCCTCTATCCGCCGGTGAGGCAACTACTAAATGAAAAGGTTTTTTCCTGAGCCTCTAGCGTTTATTACGTTTATTGTAATTGACCCCGTAAGTGATGACGTCACAACATGGCGTTTGGGTCCAAACAAACCGTTGCTAGGGACGTTGCTATGGACTAATGCATGGAGACTCCACATGAGGCTAGATTTTTGCTTACAAGTAAGTAAATAATTTTTTGTAAGCAACCTAACTTCTTGATATCTAATTATGAAGATGTTCTTGTCGTCTCAGTGTCATATTGCAACGATGAAAGCCATTTCTGAAGTCTTACACTCCGCTTTGCTTTGGTAGCAGACGACACGATAGATTTGCTGGCCTCTGTTGCAGCGGGCGTCTTCATTGAAATGCGTCGGTAAACAAGCGACAAAAACAAGTGAATTGCCGTGGCCGTAGAGGCCTCCGCAATGTGCGTTTTTTTTTCCTGTGAACAACCCAGCTTAGTTACGAGGGGTGAAAATGCAGTAAAATCAAACCACGTCACGCAGATCAGTTACGACGACGACCTGAAGTGCATTACCGGCGTAGTGCAGGCAGACCACCATGAGAAACAAATCGTACGCCGTCGAGGTAAGTCGTTTGTTATTATTATTTTATTATTGTGGTTGTCAGGTTATTAAAGAATTGCATGTCTATCGCGATTTCGCAGTATTTTGCTTTTTTTCCCCCTTGGTATACATTAAATTCCGTGGATGTGCTCTTTTGGTGAAGATCTTCATCGAACCCGCGATGCGAGTACAGTCTGTAATAGACTCACCTTATGTTTTTATCCAGTTCTTTCGCGCTTTGGGGTCTTGCGGAAATCTGAAGAAACTGCAAGAATCTCTCTCCACGCGATGGTTACAACCAGGTATACGAAGCACCCTCGCATAGCGCGAGTCCGCAAACAAAATTTGGGATCTCAACCGTTCGCCTGAAGTGCTTTTCTCGCGGGTGCAATGCGATCTTTTAGCAGACTATCATCTCGATCGACGCCCGGACTTTCGATAAACCATATTTTGCATCGCACCCCACTATGAAATCTTAAGAGTGTATGAAACTCATTACATTTCAAACAAATGCGATGTCAGAATATCGTCTTTATTCACACGATGCAAACGACGGCCCCACTTGGCCGGCCGGCGTGCGGCAGACGGCATACTTCTTGCATTCGTCGTCTGCTGCAGGCATCTTGAGGACCGGAAGTTGCAGTCGTAAATATTTCAGAAACGAGCGATTGCCGGCACACTTCTGTCGAAACATATATGACATTCAAGCTTTCTATATCTGTGATTTTTAGAAGTTTAAATCCTACTCCTGATTTTTGAATGGTCGGGTTTTCGTAGCGAAACCGAGCCACATGTATTCGTCCATAGCAACGACCCTAGCAACGGTTTGTTTGGACCCATGACGTCACACTTACGGAGTCAATAACTCTACGAGATGGATGAGATGGATGCCAAGTGTGACGTCATGGGTCCATATGTGGCTGATGCAACGTTGGTGGCTGGGTTTCGCTACGAAAACCCGACCGTTCAAAAATCAGGAGTAGGATTTAAACTTCTAAAAATCACAGATATAGAAAGCTTGAATGTCATATATGTTTCGACAGAAGTGTGCCGGTAATCGCTTGTTTCTGAAATATTTACGACTGCAACTTCCGGTCCTCAAGATGCCTGCAGCAGACGACGAATGCAAGAAGTAGTGCCGTCTGCCACACGCCGGCCGGCCAAGCCGGCGCCGTCGTTTGAATCGTGTGAATAAAGACGATATTCTGATATTGCATTTGTTTGAAATATAATGAGTTTCAGACACTTATAAGAATTCATAGTGGGGTGCGATGCAAAATATGGTTTATCGAAAGTCCGGGCGTCGATCGAGATGATCGTCTGCTAAAAGATCGCATTGCACCCGTGAGAAAAGCACTTCAGGCGATCGGTTGAGATCCCAAATTTTGTTTGCGGACTCGCGCTATGGGAGGGTGCTTCGTACCTGGTTGTAACCATCGCGTGGAGAAAGATTCTTGCAGTTTCTTCAGATTTCCGCAAGACCCCAAAGCGCGAAAGAACTGGATAAAAAACATAAGGTGAGTACATGTAGCACTGGCGGACAGTTGCCTTGATGTAAAAAAAGGGCCAAACCAACCGAGAGCACGTAAAACCCATATTCTGTTCGGTCATAATGTCTTAAAATATGGCGCTATATTTATATATTATTACTATAATATTGATAAAGTAGTTGCATGCAAGTAGTAGTGAGAGTAAAATCCAGCTCAAACTTGCAGTAGTCTTACACTGCTATGGTAAAACAGCGTTGAGAAGTATGCCTGTGTCCATGCGCTATCCGGTTATTTTGTTTATGCTTATATATCTACCTTTGGTGATGTTTTTTCATTGTGCTCTTCATATGTTCTCCTGTTCGGACTAGCTTTTTAATTTAGTATTTAGTACAAGCCTCAATAATAATAATATTAAATGACTTACCTCGACGGCGTACGATTTGTTTCTCATGCTGGCCTGCACTACGCCGGTAATGCACTTCAGGTCGTCGTCGTAACTGATCTGCATGACGTGGTTTGATTTTACGGCATTTTCACCCCTCTGAACTAAGCTGGGTTCTTCACAGAAAAAAAACGCACATTGCGGAGGCCTCTACGGCCATGGCGATGCACTTGTTTTTGTCGCTCGTTTACCGACGCAATTCAATGAAGACGCCCGCTGCAACAGAGGCCTCCCGTAACTTGAGGGGGTCCCTACAAGAAAGGGGGGGGGGGGGTCCTGACGAGATGTACTAGAACTAGATGCACATTAAACAAACCCCACTGCTGACACTGCCCATGCTGTACCATGCAACCCTCGAATTGCTAATCCCCAAATTAAATGTCATCCCTGAAAACACGCTATTTTATTGCAAGATATGATTTTTATTTCACTAAGGCTGGGGCTGTGGAGGAGGGTCCCAGACGTTCCGTTAAAATCAGTGGGGTCTGAGACCCCCTGAGACCCCAGACATTAAGCCCTGCCAGCGAATCTATCGTGTCGTCTACCACCAAAGCAAAGCGGAGTGTAATACTTAAAAAATGGCTTTCATCGTTGCAATACGACACTGAGACGACAAGAACATCTTCATAATTAGATACCAGAAGTTAAGATGCTTAAAAAAATTATTTACTTGTAAGCAAACTTCTAGCCTCATGTGGAGTATCCATGCATTAGTCCATAGCAAAGTCCCTAAACGGTTTGTTTGGACCAACGTTACTAGAACCCCTCAGTTGGGAAACTGCCACCGGGGGGGGGGGGCGGGGGCCGGTAGACTTGAGCGAGAGGATCGACTCAATAGCCCCCACCTTCAGGAATCGACACGCGTCCGGTCGCCTTTCGAAAAAAAAAAAAAGAAGTTTGACTGAGGTTGTTTTTGTGCGAACGAACGTGGCCACAAAACGGCACAGAGCCTTCTTTGAAAAAGTGGCTCCGATCCGTACTCCAGAACAGAGCTAATGGCGATCGCAACGCCGCCATTTCACCCGCAGCGTCCACTCCGGGAGCTGCACGGCTGCACGTTGAGTCGGGCAAGGGCCGGTGGCGCCATGTCGCAGGGTCATCTCGCAGTAGCTATGTAAAGCAACTTTCATGTTTTAACTCGTCGCTAAAGGGTGGCGCTGTTATCGTATTTAGCTCCGGTCTCGGTGGACGCCAGTGGCCCTATGTTTCGAGGGTGAGTTTCCCAACTGGAGGTTTTAGTAACGCCTGGTTCGGACCCAGACGCCATGTTGCCAGAGCGTAGTCGCTCGCGGCGGTCAATTCAACACCACCTAAGGCTGACTGGAGGCCCCTCCGTGTGCTCCTCTCCCCGTCGCGTGACGTCAGGCGCTGTGTCCGACCGTCTTGACTGGCGACTCGACGCAACACCACCTGGGTGGTGTTGCGTCCCGGGTGTCCGCCCCGGGTGCCGCATGACCTTCGCGACGCCACTGATTGACGGTACACGGTTTCTTCAGCTAAGGGATGGCAACGTGCATTGTCTGAACTTTCAAATAGCGCTCGGCCGATGCCGCATGAGCCACACCAGTCAATTCAGCAGAACATTGATAAGGGCATGCCACGTAATCTTGCACTCCTCGAGCCTCTGGGTCAATCCGAAGAAGTCACACATGTTCTCAGTAAAGACCCCTGTCTATCTGTGCTGGAAGGCAAAACTAAATGATGTAGAAAACTGCATAGGAGCACCCGGTGGCTATTCTCTCGGGTCACGTGACGCGATGAAAGGCGTTGAAATGTAGTTTTTCTCTATGCAGTTCGCAGCTATGCTCGTAAAATAATGATGCAGTTGGCGGTGACGTCAAAATGTCGTCACGATGCACTTTGACGATGCAGTTAACTGAGTGGTCGAGATGAAGCCGGATATCGTTCCGCATCGTAGAAGATGGTGACCCTAACTAGCATATGCATCTCTATGTTGGGTTCGCCAGCGGATCGAGTTTTTAGAGATCACCGGGTTGCTTTCGAGACGAGCGATGCAATTTCGTGGGCGAATACCGGCTGACCAAAGGGGTGACTCGCTGGCTGTTTCGCGGAAAGCTCCAGCGGCGTCGCGAAGGGCCGATGTTGCTGACGGTCGAACAACAGGTCCTCGCAGTTCTACGCTTCTACACCGCTGGCGGCTTCAGGGAACCGTCGGGAGCGACGAAAATATTGGTGTTCGCCAGTGCTCTGTGAGTTGCGTACTTGTTGATGTCACCAACGCTATCATCGATTGCCTCGGATCAAAGTGGCTGTGTTTCCAGCAAACTCAAGCAGAGAGGCGCTCACAAAAGTAAGTTCTTTGAGCGATGGAAGTTCAGCGGCGCGATCGATAAATATTCTAAATACTCTTACACGATTCAACACCATTCTGTTTTCATTTGAGTGCAACCCATGTAAGCGATTTGGCTGAGCGAAAAGCCAAGCAACGGTAACAGGCTTAAAGAAAAGGGACACTGACACCCCCAAAATTTTTTTTTCCTTTTTTGTCAGGCGATTTATTATGGTGTCGGAATACTACACAATTAATATTTTTCTACAGAGACGCGCATTTTTTTATAAAGCCAAAAAAACGCAACTGCTTGAAAACGAAACCGAAACTCCGCACCGCACGCAGAAGTGGAGAGGATAGTGAGATTGGCGGAAGTCACGTGGCTACACCCGACCGTGCGGATTTTTTTCTCTCGCAGGTAGCAGACGAAATGCGTTTGCTCGCCGCGCGATTCTTTTGCAGTTCCGCTTGTTCCGCTGGCTGTTCTGTACTTCAAGATTAGTTGTTTTGTACATTTAAGTGTTGGCAATTAGTGTGTGCCGAGTGCCGTGGTGAATTCCGTGATCGGCCCCGAAAAGAATACTCCCCAGATGTTGCGTAAAGAGTTGCCTCACATGTCCTGCCTCTGAAAGTGGCATTGTGCGGCAGAGTGCACAAGTTTCCGAAAGATCAACGGGTCGGGATCAATGGCTGGCTGCAATTCCTGTAGAACAGTTACGCGAAGCTCCGAAAGCGGACGCTTCCCGATTCATATGCTCCTCCATTTTGTGGAAAGAAACATTGAGTTCGCAGGTGTCAAAAGAAATCCCATACCATTTAGTTCCGCGACGTATCGTCACAACAATTGGTTTTTTCTGCTGATAATTGTAAAAAAAAAAAAATGTAAAGCATCGCAAAATGCTTGACAAAAAAAAAAAAATGTTTCACCCACATTGGGATCGAACCCGTGCCCAGTGCGTGTGAATCGGACGTCTTTCCACTGCGCTACTGAAGGAACCATGCTATATTTTTTTTGTCAAAACACAATGAAATTTATTTACATCATATTTACACGTGCACTCACAAGAGGTCAGATCAGAGTTATACAAAGAGTATGACTGAGCCACTCTATATGGCAGCGAAGCTGCCAGAGTAGCGACACGACGCAAAATTTTCTAGATGCACGACGTCAGAAGCGCTTATAGTGATCTCCATTTTGGGCCTGGGAGGTTGCCATGGCAACCGTACTGCTAGCGACGCCGGGCGGCAACCTTTATCTAGCTGATATCTCCATTCGTTCATTGAAAGGTGGTAAAAGACCTAAAAGACGCTTTGCATAGCGGTACGGCACGGGCCTCTGGAGGAGCGGTGCCTGTTTCTTCTGTGAAGTGAGACGATTTGCAGCCCGGGGAGTGTCGGGCGACGAGAGCTGCTAAGTATCGTAGGTGCGCGGACAAGGCGAGTGGTTTTCCGCCGCCGGGATGGCGGCCGCTTCGTGGGACGAACGTACCGTCCTTGTACTTTCGAACTTCGCTCCTATGGAAAAAAATCCGATTACGCCGGCCACGACAGGACGATTGCCTTGGTACATGACTGCTGCTCGACTGCCCCATAGTAAGCGAATGTATGCTTAGCATCATATTTCTTCAAGGCCCAATCATCCATTCAAGATGAGATTGTCTCACCGACTGGCGAGGAGCGACGTCGACGACGGTCTCACCCTCGTTTGGGCGATGAACAATCGACGGGGTTAAACCAAGGAGGACGGCATGGTGGTTTCCAGAGGATTGTTAACGCCATCAAAAGAGACGGACACCGGACATCAGGTGTTCTTGCCGACAGGCCAAGTGGTCGTCCGGAAGTTTACCGGCATGCAAAAAGTCAATATTTTAATCTGGTGTAGCACGCATACCCGTGTTAAAGGGGCCATGAAATTATTTTTTAACTTCTTCTTCCTTAGGTTTAATCCTCAACTCAAAAGAGAACAGTGGAATCACGCGGTCGTGACATGCTAGGGCACCGGTGCGATGACCCCAATCTTCCACGGTGCTTTTTAGGCACACCATAGAACTTGGCATTCGCAAGTGCACTCATGTGCACTCATTGGCCACGAACACGAATTTAAATATTCGTTGACGAATTGATTGTTGACGAGCGCATACGTCCGAGTGACGCAGTTTTCGTGTCAAATGCGTGAGCTGGGGTCGGCTGACGCCATTTTGGCTTTTGTAGGCATTGCAAAGAGGATATTTAGAACCATACACACATGATGATAACATCATAGCACACGGACATTAACGAGCACAAAACGGGCCCAGCTACAGAAAATAAATGTTACTCTTAAAAAATAATTGTCTGTAGCTTGTTAATTACAAAGACGAACACACCTCTGAGCATATAAGTTTAATAATATGTGTTGATGCAATGTTATAGAGAAGGTCATTTCATATACGTCATTTGAGCAAGCGCCAGCTTGTCACTTGAAAAAAAAAAACACCAAAAAACACTGCGATCAAGTGCAAGCTATTGCAACAAAAGCACGTTTATCAATGTCTTCAGAACTGTCAATTCGTAAAATCGTCGATTAGAACAAAAATTCAAAGATCGCAGGCGCTTCCTCGCTTAAGTTGCTGTGATTATTCGGTGACCCAGGGCTGAAATAACTTCCCCTGGGCCCTACACACGACGTATACCTTTCGTTTCGATTCTCAAAAATTCCAACATTCAAAGGAAGCTAGAAAATGCGAAAATGTTATCCTAGAAGCTATATGATAAAATCGTTGATTAGTACAATACGTAAAGATCGCAGGAGCCTCCTCGCTAAAAGTTTCTGTGATTGCGCGGTTACCTGGTTCAGAAACATCTTCCCCAAGGTCCAACATGCGACGCATACAATTCGCATCGATTCTCAGACATTCTAACGTTCAAACAAGGCTAGGAGTATGCGAAAATTGCATGCAAGAAGTCTTATCGATCCTTGAACATATCCGGGAATCCGAGCACCGCTACGGCGATATGACTGATGCTGTCGCACAGGTGCTAATATCCAGAGCGATCTTGCGCAGAAAACGTATAAAAGATCATTCTTTCAGATCTTCACGTTATACCTGTGTCTGAGAGCACGACGAAGTCGGAAATCGTCGGCAAGCAGCGGCACATTACGACTTCCGCGCACCGAACAAACTCGTATCCATCAGCTCTGGGCGCTGCCATCTTACCGGTGACATCACAGGGTGACATCACGGCTCTTGCGAGGTCACGTGACGAGCAGTCACTCGGTTGCTAAGGAAACCGAGCCAGCTCAGCTCGTTGCTATGGTACCGCGTGCGACCAATCACGGTGAGAGGCGGCACAGGGAAAAGCGTGGCGCTACTCTGGCAGCTACGCTGCCATATCGAGTGGCTCTAAGCATGACCAAAGAAAGTGAAGGCACGTGCATCCGTGCATCCCAAGATATTGCATTACAAACCGCGTGGTCAGTAGAAAGACAAAGCAACGTGACTCGTGCTACGACGCAGTAATATAGACGATATCCCGAATGTAAGGGTGATTACGTAAAATAAAAAAGGTTCGGGTTTCGGGGGGGGGGGGAGGGGGTTGCATCGATATCCCCATTATGCTCAGCAGTTTCAGACACAGAGAAGATGGTACATCTCTTGACAAGAGGAAGCGGAGGCCGAGACAAAAAGAAAAAAAAAAGAAAAGCGCCACATTAAATATTTAACGCGCACACTGAGCGCAAACATTGCAAGGCGCCTCCTCCGAGACATATGGAGAAGAGCTCTCTGGCTTGCACATCGCGAGAGGAAGAAGATACAAATGTTGCATAACGAGCCAGAAAGTGTATGACTCTCCCCTTTTCCTCTCAAACACCCTGTGCGTCTAGCGCGCACAGTCATAGAAGTGGATCACTAAAAAAACACGCGCGCGCGACCGACAGCAATGGCTATTCCCCCGTCGCATTCCGCTCAGCTCAGCCCACGCCCACGCGCCCGCCGTTCACAGGCCGCCGCCAGTGCCCCGTACCCGTTGACGTACGCCGTTTTTCGCAGCGGCGGCGTCCCTCCTCAAGCTGCTTTTCGACGCTCTGCCATTCCTCGGCGTCCGCTTCCCTAGAAACCACAGTAAAGACCCATTTAAGCTTTGCCACAAAATGGCTCCAGGTTGGGCGCGCGTCCACGTGACACTCGACCATGTCTGTCCTCGACTGCCAGATGGCGTGGAGGCCGAGGAGCAGCATCACGGTGGTGACCCGTGTCTCATCGTTCCGCCCGGAATCAAGAAACCTCAGTGCGGACCATTCCACCTCAAATGCGTCTCTCAGGTTGAAGGTCGTCCTCATCTCGTCCCAGAAGAGGTACGCATTGCTGCATTCCACCAGGACGTGGGAGAGGGTCTCGGTGTTGCCGCAGAGGTCGCAGTTGAGTGACCAGGGGACGGGTATTCCTTTCGGTGCAGCCAGGTCTTCACGGGGAGCACCTCCATATGCGCGCTCACGAAGAAGTCCTTCGTATTCACAGGGACGGGGAGACGCCGCACGAGCCTGAAGAGCCCCGCTGCTCCGTCGGGAATCGGTGGTTGTCTGTATATAGTAATGCAGCGGGTAGACTGTATGTCGGAAGTTTGCTGCCGATTTCCCTTCAATACATGCGCTCCCGGCTTTAAGTCGGGCAGCACCACGCATAGGCCACATTCGCACCTCGTAAAGAAACCGTACGCGTGCGTATTCAACTCGAAGTACGCACTTCGTGCTTGACGTTTGAGCGAGCGATGTCTTCAGCCACGAGAAGGGACGACGGCTCGGTGACCTCTTCGTGCAATCGGCTTACTGGTCGGGCGTGTCGTACGGGATGAATATCAGTTCTTTTGATCGGTCCAAAATTTCTTTTTCGAAGGAAGACAGAGTTCGCCTGTACCGTGAACGACAGTTCTGAAGTAGAGGTCCAACGCCCGTCGTCCGCTGCCATCCGCTAGTCCCACGATACGCGAAACGACGCCATGTTGAGAATTATGCAGTGAACGCACAGAATGCTTCCGGTTGTCTGTGCTACCTTTTTTTCAATCAACGTATTTTCAGCTTTTTGAAAGCCAAAAAAAAAAATGGCTTTCATATTTTTTTCTATTTTTAATGTTGACTGTGTACCTTCAGTGACCCAGGACTTTGATTAAATTTGGTGGTCGCGTCGAAACCTTAGAAAACGGCCCGTGACCACGGAAAAGAGAGTGAGCGCGACTCAAACCGGCCAGTTCTTGATCGGCGGTTTTCGGGTGGAAAGAAACCGAATTTCGAGCCGCAAATTCTGTTCTGGGTAGTTGGGCTCTCATATGTCACGTACAACCAAAAACCTCGGCGAGCATAAATATCCTGCCAGTGTCCCTTTAAGTTGAGCTAGTTGGTTCATACAAAAAAGTATTTGGTTCATACTTCAGAGGAGAGAGAAATATATAAACTTTATACTAAAGCAACTACTTCAGGTAAGGCCAGCTGAACTAGAATAAACATACACATAAAGAAAAGATCATACACCCCGTGGAACTAACAACTGATTTTCTCTCTCCTCCTCTCCTACTACGAACCCTACTTGAGGGAAATATTATCTTTTCTTCTTTTTTGCTTCCTACTTCACCGAAAATTTAACCCCCGAAGGAACATTTTTTCTTTCTTGTGCAGCAGGAGAGAAGTTGGACTAACGCAGTCAAACAAAGTCAAAAAGTCTAATTTGTCATTAGTTGTTTATACAGCAGGAGGTTAGTCTGCCTGAACATGGCGACATTGTTACCCACTGTAGATAAGCCATTTAGCCAGTGCAGTACGACTGCTAGCCTGGGGTTCTTAACATGCACCGCGCAGTAGTGATACATGGCCGAGCAGCACAGGCTATATCCCAATCCCGTGCTCGGGCCTGGCACACACGAGTATTCCAGTGGCCCTTCCATTCTGCTCGCGTTTTAAGACGTTCAGCTTGTCCACAATTCTGTCCCACAACTCGTCCCGCTCAGGCTTGGTCAGAGGACTGTCAGTGGCGGCCTTCACTAAAAACTTGGTTTTCTATCAAAACGTCGTTCAGAGGGCTAATCTGGTGGACCGACACGCGAGGA
Organism: Ixodes ricinus; assembly: GCA_037355805.1. NCBI lineage: Eukaryota > Metazoa > Arthropoda > Arachnida > Ixodida > Ixodidae > Ixodes > Ixodes ricinus. The sequence goes on from JAZHYW010038247.1 coordinate 20,831, forward strand.
CTTTACTTCCGCTATATCTACGTAGTACACCATTCTACCGCTTCTTCGTGTTGTCGGCCATGACTGCCTGCCTGCGCAACGTAAAGGGCTGCAGCTAATGCTAATAGTTTTTGTGTTAAAGGACACATGCAAAAGAAAAAAAAAACATTTTTTTTTTAAAGAGCCTAGATGGAAAAAGGATGTCATAAAATGATTTTACACCGAAGAAAAAAAATTAGTTGGCGCCCGCGGGCGCCGCGGAAAAAGTGGCCCTTATTTATCACGTGACTGGGCCTTATTTATCACGTGGTGCTGGCGCTCTTTGGGAAGCTTCTTATGACCTCTAAAAGTAACTTATTCATCTTTGTTTGAAGTATAACAAAAAGCTAAGATTAATAAGTAACTTTTAGAGACCTAAAGAAACTCCTGAGAAAGCGCGAGGAGAAGTGAAAGACCTGTGCCAACACCTCCTAGAAGAGAAGGCCGTAGCGCTCCGAGTGGTTACGTCACAATGGCGCAGGAAGGAAGTCCATAGCGCAACTACGTGAGAAAACGTTTGTGGCACCGACGTGAAAAAAACGTTTCTTGTCGAGCGGCGCGGGGTGTTCGTGCGCGTTTATCTGAGCAATAATATATGTTTTAAAAGCACAGTATTGTACAAATTATTATATATATATAATATAAACATAATATACAATGCGCTATCAAGGTTGAAAGTACTGATTTTTTATTTATGATTATCCCCGTAACCGCGGGAGTACGTGCAATCCCGCAGATCCCACACTTTTCGAATGAACCGGTCCGCTGCGACGTTTTCTTCCCTCTTACGGGCTCCGATTCTGGTAAATTTACGTTGTGTGTGAGCTGCTGACTGTCTAAAAAGGAACCCTGAGACTCTCAGAAGGGAAGGGAACCGAAAAAAAAATCCAGCCATCGCTGCAGGGAGGGCACGCGAGCAAGAGATGGGTCGACGACACTGCCTCCCACACTGCTGGCGCCCGCTGCTCTCGTGTGCGTGTGCGTGCGTGCGTGCGTGCGTGTGTGCGTGCGTGTGTGCGTGCGTGCGTGCGTGTGTGTGTGTGTGTGTGTGTGTGTGTGTGTGTGTGTGTGTGTGTGTGTGTGTGTGTGTGTGTGTGTGTGTGTGTGTTGGGTGGGTGGGTGGGTGGGTGGTTCTTTTGATCCTTCCCGTGGTTTTTTTTGGTGTTCGCTTCTTGATACTACAGCATTTACGTGGATTCGCGGAACAAGTCCTGCTACGGTTTGAGTGACATGTGTGGCAACCAGCCAACGATGACACTGGTCGATTATCGATAGACCTTTCGACAGAGAGAGACCTAAGTTCGTGTTCAAATGTTTTCGCCACGGCTATTGTGGGACCTGTGGATACGATCGACAGGTGAGTAACAACTTATTTACGGGCTTTCTTGGTCATGTGGGACGCGAGTAAAGTGCTGCAGTCGGGTTGTTTTTCGTTTTTGTTTTCGTGACAGAATGGCATCTTGTTCGTCGTTATCCGTGTGCGGTTGCGTCGACATTTGTAAATATGCGTGGTAATATTCTAGTTTTCACTGGAAGGTGAATAACAGGTTTCTGTGATTATACAAAGTGCGTTGTTTGTGCTTATGTGTTTATTTATACTAATGCTATTTTATTGCCTGTACCGCTTTTATACTGGGATCTTAACTGTATGAAGGTAATAGTATTATTGTATACAAAATAAGATATTTTGTTCTAAGGCAGCTCGAGCCGCAGGGAGCGTTCCGTCTACTTCCTCCTCCCTGGCCCGGCTTACCCTCGCCCTTCGTTCTGTTTGTTTTCGCCTTCGCGAAAACCCGGCTCTCCGTGTTTTCGCCATTGCGTTGTGTGGCGTGCGCTCGTTGTTGACGTTGTAGGGACGCTTCTAGCTTTATTTGTGCGTCGTGTTTCCTGACAACGTATGTCGTAGGCTGTGCCCGACTATTTAAGCCCGGCAACCGGAGCCTGAACGGCAGCGGTATCGGAACAAACTGCGTGGACGGCGTTGCCTACGAGGATCCGTACGTTGTAAACAAGGCCTGCTGGACCTCCGACGTGAAGTTGCTGCCACCGAAGTCGACGGCTCACGTCGTCGTTTATTTAGTTTTTTCGCCAAGCCAGTTCACGGCCGACACGGCTGCAGGCGTGCAAGTCTCGAGGCCTACGATTACTTCGAGTCGGTTTCCGCACTGCCGGCGGGATCAGCAGACTGTGGGTCTGCGGAAGTGTATTTATTAATTTAATAAATACATACAGCGTCTTGAAGTCAAGGTATGATATTTTTCCTACCCTTATGACCACAAGGCGTGATAACGGACAAAGCAGTAACGCTTTGTCCGTTCTGCAGTCTTGGCGGTAACACCTTACAAGTAACGGCGTTACCAGGAACGCGTTACTTTTCCCAGTAACGTAATAACCTACTCGTTACTTTTTCCGAAACAGTAACGGGTAACGTACATACGTTACTATTTCAAGTAACATAGTTACGCTACTCAGTCATCTAGTTCCCAAGTCTTAAAGAAAATACACTTCAATTTTTTCCGTGTTTTTAGGCGTCAAGCTATGTTTTTCTTTGCGTTTTTTTGTGAGTATTTAGGGAAACCGTAAAAAGAGATAAAGTAATTATGTTCAGTTTCTGCATGAACATAATGTTTCTTGATATATGAGCTTATGGATACCTGTATCGTCAAAACTAGTGATGGGCCGAACTTTTGCCGAATCGAAAGTTCGGCGCCGAATCTCGGGATTCGGCAAAGCCGAACTTTTGCCGAATTTTCCTAGAGATTCGGCAAAGATTCGGCAAAAATACATTGTTACCAGACTTAACGTTGAAATTTAGTTTTTTCTGGCGAAAAAAGGTTTTCTGTTGTTTTTCTTAACTTAAATGCAACATGTAATGCATATTGACACAGTTATATTACTAAGTAAGGTGATATTCTACAAGATAATTGTATCGGTGCGTTTTTGTGTGTTTACTGGCAATTTTAGAGTGACTTCTAGCAGAAGTGGCGTGACAACGAGGTTGGGTAGTAGCGGTGGCAGTCACGAATCACGCTACGAGAGTTTCGGTTTTGAGGCATCATCAGCGCAAGCCTGCATGTGTGTGTACAATGTTAAAATGAGGGCAATAACGCTGGGTCCTGACTCACCGTTCTGTGCGCAAAACCCGAATGCAACGGTTGCTGAGCCTTTACCAGAAAAGATAATATTATTATTGTAAATATGCATGTTTTTCGATTTGAGTGACTTGACGTCAGCTTTGCATGAAAGTGTGCGTCCCATATTAGCAACGGTTCGTTTTTAACCTTTAAAATGGCAGTTTCTGGTGTTAGGATTCACACGAACGTTTAGGAAGATAGGATGTGCAACGTCGAGCATTATAGTTCCGTGTTTAGTTTTATGCAGATACAGAAAAATCGCGAAATAACGCTAGTTGAAAAAGCAATCTATCATTCAATCAATCTTTATTTGTACAAAATAGTAGAACACGGGAAGCGTGCGCGGCTGGCAGAAAGGTTACAAACCCGTACGCTGAGGCGCCTGCCAGCCAACTTTCCGTGAGTTAATGAATAGACGCAAAACACAACAGTTTGACGTTTTAGACGCGGACGAACAAATAATACAGGAAGGACAAAATATGGCCATTGGACTCGCAAATTAAGGGCGGCCCACACACTCGCGCAGAGTGCGCAGCACAGCGGCACACACTACTTCTGAGCCGAAAACAGAATTGTTATAATTGCGAGGAGTGCTTTGTCAGCCGTGGCCGGGTGCTGACGTTCCGTTATTTAATAATGCGACGTTGATTTGAGAAAAAAAAATGAAATAACGTTTATTATTTCTGTGGTTAACTTCTGATTACATGGTGAGGTCCTTTGCGTGCCGTTCGTGGCGTGCCTCCGATCGTTCTGTTCGGAGCGGTTTCTTTCCACACAGACACGAGCGGTTTCTTGTTCCCAGGCAGGCGCTATCGGCAAAGTTCAGTTCTCGCTCTCGCGAAGCGTAAACAAGCTGGGCCCGCAACCCCGTGCCATAGCCCGTGCGCTCGCACCGCGCGCTCGCGAAAAGTCACGCATTGAGGATCCATTACAGATCCCGCCGAGGCAAGACAAACAAGTAGACAAACGAGCTGGGCCAAGCTAACAGCTTTAAAGTAATTGTCGGCCAATGTTTCAACTACCTCGTTGCATCACTGGAAATGTCAAATTAAAATCACGTCATCCAGAATGGACCGCATCATTTGTTATTTGCGCAGTGGACTGCGTAAATTACTGGTCGATTTTCTATCCTTGAGGCACAAAATATTAAAGAGAACCACACTCGCTCACAAACAAAGTTACCGTGTTGCCTACTCACTCCACACCTCGCCGTAACCACTGATTGTACACAACGAGCTTGAGTTGGTTGAATTACGCTGCACCACCGTGCACTGCACGATAGTAACCGCACGACTGCACGGCGTCCATTTGCAATTCACGGCCCCTTTGGTCCCGTCGCGTTCTCGCGCGTGCGCAGACATTTGCCGAATTTTTGCCGAATCTTTGCCGAACTTTCCTTCAAAAGTTCGGCATTTGCCGAACTTTGCCGAATCAGAAGTTCGGCAGATTCGGTCCATCACTATTCAAAACCGTGCTCCGAACGTATGCCGAGTCATCCGAGATGTCGTAGCCAAGTATACGCAGCACCGGAACGTCGTTGTTTATCCGTAAGCGGCTAACGTGTCTCCTTCACTTGGACGTGTTTAGAGTGACCGTTATCGCCCATCTTAACGACGTACATTTACGAACTTGTAGCAGTTGTCATAGTAACGAGGTTTCTGATCAGTGTGCCTGCAAATAAAACCTCGTACTGCGACTACCTAGCTACGAAGTTCGTGCAGTTGATCATCGTAATCTGATCGCGATCCACCTTCTGCTGGGTAGGACGGAGTGTTAGCGAGCTCTACGACGAACGACGACTTGGCCGGTGCTTTGCTTGCACGAGCACCTTGGGCAACACGAAATCCGGTGTAGTCTCGTAGTCAGCACAGCGGATATTCCCTGACATAACGCAAGCACCTCGTTGGATCGTCAGCTCTGTGAATGGCCTGTCCTGTGCGTGTGCCAATCTTTAGTGTTCAAGCTGTTTCTCATAAGCACAGGCGGCCTTTCGCGCGAGACTTGACCAGGGTTCGTGTCCGACGCTGGGATATATCGACGCCTATGCACGATTTCAGACGTCTGTCGTGGAACTTGCTGCGATAGTCAACACACCTGCTCACGTTTGTAAAGCGCCGTGCCAGTTTCGTGTGCAAAGTGACGTAGACAGAAACCAGTCGCCGCGGCGTTGCTCGCGGCCCAATGCTAGGAGCGGCCACGATAAGCAAGATACATTTCAGCTACGAGAGTGTCAGCAAGAGCCACGCAAATACCCGTGCTGCCCGGAGCTAACGCGCCGCTCGTATCGGAAAGGTAGCTGCAATTCGCTCTGTTAGACCGCTCGAAGCGCTTCGGGACCGATCTTTTACCATCGTAACTCGACACTGACCTGACACTCGGCCTATGTCACGCGCCACGACCGCCACTCGCCGCCATGTCTGAGCACGGGCTCGCTATAGCTTAGCAGCGACGTAGCGCCGTGCCAGAATAAAAGTGGCGGGCTAGTAACAGGGTGCACATGGCCGTGTCATGCGATGGTGATCACGGCGTTTACTGAGCTTTATATCTCACAAAACAAAAATACAGAATCGACGAGAGTCCCTTTTCGACGACAGCGTTCGTCCCCGCTGCCTCGGAAAACAAGGAGTCGAGATGACGAAGGGAAGAGATTGAACTAGCGTTTGTGCACCTCTATTGGAGTTATAAAGTTCGGGAAGACGTCTCTATCGGCAGATATAATAGCACGAGCAGAGTTGGAATCGCTCGGGCGTGAAGACAAGCTTTCTCCAATTCCGCTAAACGCAAACGATTAATAAAGAAAAAAAGCAGTTGAGTTTTTTGGAACATCGGCATGCACTGCGAAAATATATTTCGTTTACCCGTTTATTGCAGCAAAAAGCTGAGAGCAGGCACACGATAGAATGCACCTCTCCCTGCGTCTAAATAGAGTTTCGTGGGCAAGGACTGCGTTGCCAGCGGGAGCTCGTGCCGTCGCTTTGAGCATGAATTGGGCACACGCCCGCAAGGCTCGCAATCCTTAACGTACGCTCTACTAAAACGGTTTAGTATCTTGAACGAAGTGCATTTGGAGAATCGGCATCGCTGGAGTTAGCAAATAAATGACACCACTATGCGTGTAAAACACTACCTTTCGGTAATTTTAGCATCACCGATCGTTTTGTCAGTTCAGCAGTTTGGTTTACTTCTACATTCACACATTTTATAAGCGTCAAATACATACCTTGCAACTGTGCACATGCGCGCGGAGGAATATGCGACATCTGCTGTATACGCGCCTCGTGCATAAAACTACACGTCAAATAATCAAATACACTCACTTGTATCCTCCGTTAAAATGAAAAATAGCGTGTGCTCGGTTGCCTTGCCAGCACGTTTCTCATTTATCACATATATTAGTGTTTTGACGTTCTCACGCGCAAGGTACACCCTTGAGTTCACTCTCAAAGCGCATAGGCTTTGCCCCACACCCGCGGGCGTACCTTACTGCGTGAGTTACAAAACGAAGACAGAGAGATCCTTCAGCAAAGCCTTTGAAATACAAGAGCAATTTTTTTATTGTGAATAATTGATGTTTTAATAATCACAAAAGACAAATCACATACAAAGATGAAGACAAGAAAATATTTATTGCTACAAGGCAAAATATTGCACATTCGGAAGAGGTCGGTGTGAAAAAATGGAAGGATCTGCATATGGCTTGAGTTTCTTGAAACCAGTCTTTGCCAAGATCACTGGTACAAACTGATCGTTCGTGAAGTGATCCTGAAAAATAAATGCAGCATCGCATATCTTTAGTTGCCATTTGTGAAGTACCGATCGCGGAAATATGTTGCACAAACAAAATCGCGAGGTGCTCGATCGTTGGTGACTCTCCTTTCACTGACGCAAGATGCACGCGGTAACACTACAATCCTTTTTATTTTAGTGGCACCCTAGTCTCTCACGCATCGTTCTCAACTCGGCCGACTCAATGCAAGCGAGCTAAGAGTGAGCGAGTCAGTTTCTATGATCAAATACGCGCGAAAAGACGTGTCTAAGTCCTTCGTGCCGGTAATATAGTTCCGTGTTTGTCTCGTCTCATGATCGTACTACGCGATCTTCATCGGCGAGACCGAAAGAGACAGGTAATACGATTCAGAGTTTGACAGTGACTTACCTCGCAAAGTTTCCCTCGGAGGCACTCGAAACTTTTTCGACCGATCCGTTGGAGCCATTGTCTTCGCCGTTGAAGATTTTCCTTTCCCGTCGGGACGACAAAAAAAGGTTCTTTCCTTTCGCAATGCTGTTTGTGCAATCTACAGCGCAGCATGATGGCATCGCGTTGCCGCCGAGGTTGTGGTAAAATATAAAAAAACCTACTGCCGGGCCGCGAACAACGGAGCCGCCGCTACGCCTGGCCCAGTGATGGCGTTGGTTTCGAGCAGACGACGGAATCGCGCGGGATCATGGGAAGACAACGGTCACGTGTCGCGCCAGATCCAATTGAAGCGAGGGGAAAGAGAACTTTTGAGAGGAAAGGGCATCGGCGAGGAGAAATTTCTCTTTCCCATTTCAGACAATGGTTTGCGCTACCTTTCAGTATACAGGGGCCTTAGCTCCGGCGCGATCGCCCAGCGCCGCCGCAGCTCCGTGACGTCAAGCCTGCGTGTCGGTCTATAGTACTTCTAACCTCCTTGTGTGCGCCGGTCAGATCGGACGGCGGCGGCGCCCCGAAACAGACGAACTTGTGCAGCGACGGCGGCGTGGAGAAACGCGTCGAAGCAGCGTCGCACAACGCTCAGCGTGCGGCGGCGGCGTGACTTTGCGGCGGCGGCGACGCAGCGCGGCGGCGCGCGGTGCCTACCACGTGACCAGCGGCGGTTCCCGCGGGCGCCAACTACAAATTCGTTTTGCGCCGTAAATATAGCTCTAAAATTTGTATTCCTTTGTTGTAAATTCATTTTTATAATATTCTTTTTCCATCTAGCCTGTTTAAAAAAAAAGTTTTTTCTTCTGCATGTGTCCTTTAAGTAAACTAAATATTTCACGCGATAAATTACAACAAAAAATAGTTTAATTAAATTGCTCTGCACCATACGTTTAAGAGTATTTCTTTCTCGAACCCTTCACTGCCGAGTTTTGCGAGTCTCCAAAATTCCCTGTAGGGAGAGAAAAAAAAACGATGTAGTTTCAACTCAATCACCACAGTTCGGCGACGTCACCGGACACGTCATGGTGCAGTTCTCTTCCGATGTAGTTTGTTGGCGATGGAGATTAGGCTCTCCCGCTGGCGACGTCACGATGCAGTTTCTCCACCGCTTTTTCCAGCATAGACAGTGTGCTTGTGTTTGCCTTACGAGCATGCAGCCTCAAATGCGCCAATAATACGAATTGGGTAATTTTTTTTTAAACAGCCGAAAGTTCGTCAGTTTTGATGGGCGGCTGATGTTTCACCTGTTGATGAGAAATTTAGGCAATGCAGTAGAAACCGCCAGCCTGAAATCTTAAACGTGCACCATACAGTTGCGATACACGTGAGTGGGGGGGATCGGTAGCCGAATAGGCTAGCGCACACCAGCTCGGAGCACGTGGAGCGAAAGCTCGCGCTGCAGAACCCAGGATCTTGGGCTCACTCCCCACCGCGGCCCGTTTCGATCTGGATGTGTTCGTACCGGCGTGCGGTCGTGTATCACTACTGCGTGGTGCACGTTAGAGACCCCAGGCTAGCGGTTGTACTGCCCTGGCTAAATTGCTCATCTACAGCGAGTGTCTCGTCGCAACTTTGAAATGGCTGACTAACTACACGCTGTATAAATATCCACACAACCCCAATTATTGATACACGTAAGCCCAGAAGTTGATTAAAGTCGTAAACGTTCCATCTCGACACCGGCTTTCCGGGAGTGAGCGAATTCCGTGTAGCAAAGCCTTCAAGCTTGTCGTCTGCTAAAGTGGACTCATCGAAAACGCCACCGACTCTGCGGTAACTCTGGGTACCTCTTGTCTCATTGGGCTGCTCTACATTTTTTGCCCAGCGGAATCGCTCTAGACCTCAAAACATTTATTAATGGGAACTGTGAAGGATGTCAGTTTTAATGTTTCCGCGCAGCACGGCACCGAAACTAGGATGCGTCACTTATACCCTGTTACTTCTCAGGTCGCTGCTGCCAGTGTCATCCTCACCGTGCTGCTGGCCTCGCCGATTTTTACCGCGCACGATGTCCTAACCGGACCCGCCGCGGTACACCACCGCTTTTCCCCGTCGACTTGGCAGTGCTGTGGATTGGCACCGTCTTCGTCAACTCTGGCGGACTCTGTAAAGTTCAACTGGCAACACTTGCCGGTATCACCTGACGAAGTGGGCGTGGCGAGACTACAAAACCGGCTGCACTCATCGGAGCTACTTGGGCACGGCACCGAAACTAGGATGCGTCACTTATACCCTGTTACTTCTCAGGTTGGTGTTTTTTCGACGTCTTACCGAGATAACAATGTCTGTGTGATTGCGGTGTCGTGCCCTCCCGACGTGTACAAACGTTTGATTCTTATCTGGCGTAATTTATCTCAGTGTGCTGCGAAAATGTCATCTATCGCTGATTTTGTAGCAAACTTGCTTCTACTGTCTGGGGATATTGAAACTAATCCCGGCCCGGATACCCTTGTTTCTGAGGACATCTCCCCGCTTCCTCAGATTCTCGCCTCGTTAAACAGCCTTTCTGCAGGTCAAGCTGCAATTTTAAATGAGATAAAGTCCTTACAAGAAAAGCAAAAAGAAACTGACAAAGTTCTTGGGGACTTGAGGACGCAGATGAACGCTATTGACCGAGATGTCTCTGCCTTAAAAGTGATAAAAGATGAAGTCGCTTCAATTTCCACAATGAATGCACGAGCCAGTGCAGACCTTGAACGTGTAATGCAGAAATGTGAAAACCTAGAAAACCAGTCTAGACGTAAGAATCTTTTGTTTTTCAACCTTCCTGACGTTCGCGGTGAAACATGGGCAAAATCTGAGGAAAGCGTTATTGCCTTTTGCAACGAATTGCTTGGCGTCACTATTCTCCCTGCTGCTATCGAGCGTGCTCACAGGCTTGGCTCTTTTCGTGAAAACCGGGCGTCTCCGAGGCCTCTCATTGTAAAATTCAACTCCTACAAAGAAAAAGAGCTGATCTTGTCAAAGGCGTTTAAACTAAAGGGAACTAATTTCCGGTTAAGTGATGATTATTCAATCGATGTCCGTAATGCAAGAAAAGAACTTGTCACGTTTGCAAAATCTAAGGGGCAAGATTTTAAGCTTCGGCATGACAAGTTGATAATGGGGAACTTAAAGTACATTTACGATAAACTATCTAACTCAGTGAAACCACTCCCTGCATAGCAATCCCACAATCATCCACCGCGTTCCTCCTCCCCTGAAAGCTGCCCTCGCCCCGTTTCAAGTCTAAATTTTTTCGTTGCCAACACTAGAAGTGTTTATGCAAAGCAGGACGACCTTCTGTCGGCAGTCCAGTCATGCTCAGCCGACGTTATCATTTTAACAGAAACTTGGCTCACAGATGATATCTCAAACTCGGAACTAACCATACACCCCTCACATTTTATTTTTCGTAATGACAGAGCAGGCCGAAAGGGAGGAGGTGTGCTTGTAGCAGTCAAAAAGACATACCGCATTGATTGTTCCGATACTGTTCCAACCTTTGAAGCTGTTTGGGTTAGAATAAAAATGCCTACCATGTTTATCATTGTAGTTGCTTGCTATAAGCCCCCAAGTGTTCTGGATTTTGCTCCGCTACTTCATGATTTTCTCGAGTCTCTTATTCTTTTATACCCAAATGATGTACTTGTTATTTCTGGTGATTTCAACTACCCTGAAATTAAGTGGTCCATTCTGTCTGATCAAATACCATTTTTATCGTGGCAGAACCTTCCAAAACAGTCTCGGGATTTTGTTGACGTTATATACTCTTTTGCGCTTTCTCAAATAGTTAATAAACCCAGTCGTGGTGAAGCCATGCTTGACCTTTTTTTATTTCAAAACCCAATCTAGTTGCAAATACTGTGTATATGGAACCATTAAGTGACCACATATCTATTAATGTTGAACTTTTAATTCCATCATGTGAGCAACCTCTTCGGGCAAAAACAATTTCCAGTTACTCTAGGGCAAACCTCGACGCTATTAACCAAAACTTTTCGCTATTTTCAGCTTGGTTTTTAGAGGAATTTGACTCTAGGTCTCTGAATGAAAACTGGATTTTGTTTAAATGTAAATTGCTTGAGTTGTGTGACAAATTTATTCCGAAACTAACCATTCACACGTCGTTTTCGAACCCGTGGTTTTCAGCACGTTTGAAGAGGTTGCTAAATAAAAAGAATAGGCTCTTTCGTGCCGCAAAGGCGTCTCAGACTGCTATTTCATGGTTAAAATACAAGGAGTGTTATTTAACTAGCAAATATGAAATAAAAAATGCGAAAGATAAGTTTTTTAACCATGATCTTTGTAATATAATGAAAACGAACCCCAAAAAGTTTTGGTCCGCTGTGAATCCAAAGCAAGTAAAGGACTCGGTCAGCTTGACTGACGCCTCTGGAAAAAGTTTACCGACCGCCGAGACCTGTGAACTGTTTTGTGCTTTCTTTAGTGAAGTGTTCACTGATGAAGTTTTTCCATTACCCTCTTACTGCCCAGAATATCTTATAACCACCCAAATGGATCAGATCATTGTAACAAATGACGGAATTTCAAAATTAATATCAAATTTACCATCAAACTCGGCTCCCGGTCCTGACCTTATAACTACAAAGTTGCTCAAGATTACAAGTGACATATCTAGTGTGCTCTTATCCCGCATATTTCAAAAATCCCTGGACTCTGGTGTTGTTCCGGCCGACTGGAAATCTGCGATGGTTGTCCCGATTTTTAAGGATGGCGCCAAAGATGTCCCTACCAATTTCAGACCCATATCTCTAACCTCTGTTGTAAGTAAATTGATAGAACATGTTGTTTATTCTAATGTAATAAATTATTTATGTGTTAATAATATACTCTTTACAAACCAGCACGGTTTTCGGCGGTCGTACTCCTGTGAATCTCAGCTTTTTGAATTTTTAACGGATATCCACCATAACCTCCATAAAAAACATGAAACTCATGCTATCTTCATTGATTTTAAAAAAGCGTTCGATAAAGTCCCACATTGCCGTCTTATCCAAAAATTAAAAGCACTTAAAGTAGAAACGTCCATTATAAACTGGATTGAAAACTTCCTTTCAAACAGAACACATAACGTTATTATAGACAGCAATCGTTCGTCACAAAAACTTGTTAAATCGGGAGTACCGCAGGGAACCGTGCTGGGTCCATTGTTGTTTCT
>JAZHYW010038251.1:0-127645 GCA_037355805.1 Ixodes ricinus
AAGACATGATTGTTGAAAGAAAAGTGAGCTGTCAATATAAACTTGAATTGAATTGAATCTTGAATTAAACGTTGAATGTTCAGATAGCTGTGCGTCACAAATCAACAAAGAGCGTGATTAAACTATGCACCTTTCACTCCTAGACCGCCGCCATGTTGCTGATGCTAATGTGGTTGGTGCGACTCTCGCGCCCTCTATCAGCTAGAAATTTTCTTCCGCTCTCATTGGACTGTGGAAACCCCCTCAGCGCGATTCTCTACCTGTGTTGTGCTGGTTTTGCATTCGAAGTTTTCTGGCCTCTCTTGAAAGTTTCCGCTTAATTTGTCTGATGCATGCTGCGTACCAATTCTGTGTTATCTTCCACTGTGCGAAATAGGGCTGGTAGGTGCCACCAATCAAGTGTTTATGCTCAACATTCACGGGAAACGAAGGAGGGAAGGGAAGTCGAACGGCCTTCGACGGGATTTTTGCGAACAATGACAACTGTTCTCCCCCTCTCAAAGATAATCCGCGTAGAGTCCTTCTCAGTCGTAGCTAAAAATAGTTTTTCGGGTTGGAGTCAGTCGTGCCCATTCCTCTGTTTGGTGTGTTGGTGTGAAACAGGAAGCTCTCCCCAAACGTGCACCTAAACGACAGTCATTTTGGATTCCGTCCGATCGTCAAGATGTGACTGTCGTCGACTGTGACTGGGTTATTTGAGATCTTTCTCAAATAAATTATTTTGAATAACGCTGCATTGTGTGGTGCGTACAATATATTGTTCGAAAGTTAACGCTTGCTAAATTGTACGATCCGTGTGATGCCCATCGGTAAACACATCACTTGTGAGCGGGAAAAAATGCATGCCTTTCGGCTATTTTCTGTAGTAAATCATTTTCGACAGCTAAGCGCTTTGTCGTTTTACACACAGCTAATCAGGCAGCGCCGTCATAAACTGTCGTAAAAAAACGACAACTTAACATTCCATTAGCACCCCTTCTGTCAAGCGCGTACCCAACAAAAATTGTTTACAATTGTTTTTTTTAAATGTTGTACAATGCTTTTTTGACGTTCTCAGGAAATACATACACCTTGAAACACAAAATAGAGCGGGAAAAGACAAGAATTTAGCCGCCAGCAGTGTTTGAAACTGCGCCTACGCAGGCTGCGCCTATCGAAATCACAGTCCACTCTGTTAGGGTTAGAAGGGACGCCGGTGAAAGTCTAGCCTTAAACCCAGTGACTGGGCTCGAAACTGTTTGTTGTTGCTGGGGTAGAGTGTTCCTTGGAAATGTGAAACAGGTTTATGACAGATTTAGAGCCTGAATATCCAACAAGTCGAAAGTTTCCACGAATCAAATGATCCACTAGTCGATATTTAGGCTCGTTGCATGTTCACACGTGGTGGACATTCCGGCCTGGTTAGAGCTTCCGTCTCGTTGGATATTCAAACTCGTTGGACATCCCGTCTCAATTGGATATACTTTCTCGATGGATATTCCGTCTCGCCTGCCACGTGGTCAAGTGGATATAGTAAGCGGAGTGGCATACAGTCTCATTCCTCTTGCTACGTGATTTGAGAAATGCGTTTCGCAATGTTGACGTATTTCGAGCTGATGGGTTCTTCAAATTTGCTAAAAATAATATTGGTCCCTCAGGCGAATTTCAGCAAGCTTGTTAGATTTTTCCAACTTTGCGAAACATCTACAACTACTGAAAAAAAAAAAAAAAAACTTTTAACTATGCGGTGCCTTAACTGCACAAGTACCCAATATTTATTTTCGAGAAATGTTTCATGTAGTTTATCGTTTTATTTATAAATTTTCACACACCAAAAATAGGCGTCAGAAATAACATGTAAGCCCGTACAACGATGAGTGATTGGTGCACATCAGACTAAGTGTACGAAAACACTACGTAGACGAAGCTTCGTAAAGTTATAGAGGCTCCCCCTTTCGACATGCGGCTGCCTTTCTCCACATCTTCAAAACAGGACTACGTGGTCAGCGGAAAACATGAAATATTTATTCTACGTTATGCGTCCCAAACGACTACGGAAAGAACTGTTGCGTAGCCCCTGGGGACACACAAATATTTGCAATCCCAATCCACGTAATTGCAGACGTCCCGTAAATGGCATCATGGTTACTGCTGAGTGAGGCAAACGCATCCATTAAGTGGAGCCTCTCGTTTCTTGCCGAGACGGAGTTTGATGCTGGTCTTGCCACAGCGAGCGGGTCAAACAAAAGAGCATGGATTCGATTATGTGGAGTATATTGCGCATCCTGAAGGAATTCAGGTTCTTTCTCGTATTTTCTTTAGAAATTTGGCAGTCTTTTGCTTGGTTTCTCGTTTAATAAAGGCCTCAATGAACAGTTTAAATTTAAAACAAAATAACTACTGGCAAAAGACTCTGACAGCAGTAAGTTTTAAAATTAGTCGTAATTAATTATTGGGTTTCATAAATTGTATATTTGCTCTTTCGGAAGACGCTTTAAAGCAAAGGACCGGTGGTTTCATTTCGTAGAGCCGATTTTTTTTAAAGCTTAGTTTGTTTTAAATGGGATACACTGTATGTTTTCGCCTAAGCCAGCCGTTCTGTCTGATAGACCAAGACACGAGGGATATTTATTTTAAATCCTTCAAAAAATTACGAGGATTTCCCAGTGTACACTTTATTTCAGGGATGCTTTTCCTCAAAGTTCGTATTTTCACAAGAAAGTAAAGACTCCTAAGAAACATATCTACTCAACTACGAATTGCAAACTTATATTTTTACCATACTGTTACTCTAGGTTCAAGCTTGTCACACTATGCAACTCTGCAATACTTCTACGTCTTTACGTTTGCCATGTTAAGTATCCAGTCTCAGTAGACATTTTGACACTGATTGGAGCCTCCTCTCGTTTGGATGTTCAGTCACGGTGGTACATTCAGACCTGGTTAGATCTTCCGTCTCGTTGGATATTAAGACTCGTTGGACATTCCGTCTCAATTGGACATATCGTCTCGATGGATACTCTGTCTCGCCTATGGCATGACCGATTGGATCTTTCGACTCGTTGGATCTTCTGTCTGACACGATGATCCCTCTTTGATAAGTCACGCAAGACGAAACGTCCAACAAGTCTGAATACACAACGAGACAAAAGGTGCCATCGAGCCTGAATGTCCAACGAGCCTGAATATTCAACGATACGAAATATCCAATAGTCGATATTCAGGCACGTAGGATACTCAGGCACGATTGACATTCAGGCCCGTTGGACATTCTGTCTCGATGGTACCTTTCGTCCTGTTCTATATTCAGACTTGCTGGACATTTCGTCTTGCGTGCCTTAAGGAAGGAACACGCAGGAGAGGGATCATCGTGTCAACGAGCAGGACAGGGCCGTGCCTCACTTTTCGGGAAGGAGGGTGGTTGCGTAAGGAATGCTTCAACCGATTTGGTTTTGAAAGAATTCTCGGTGTCAACGTACCTCGTGGTCACATTTCAAAGCAGCGAGATTGAATATAATAAATTGGGCATTACTGTGAACAAAAAAGCTGGCGCTTACCAGGAGCTGCCAATACTTGTGCGTTCTTCATAAAAACCACAGTTCATAACGTGTCGGTCACAAAAAAAACCGTGGAATCTTCGGGTTTTTTAGCACATGGTGCGAAGCCTCCAGTGCGAATATGTGCAAGTCACACATCCATTCTGGGACCCCGCAGACAGAATGAACTTTAGTATGCATAGGCTATACTGGGCATGAACTTTGCTGTGCGACGTCGTTAATTCGATGCACCTAAATGCACCTTTACATAAGAGCGTCTGAAAGTGCGTTCAACCTTGGTGTAAAAAATAAAAGCCGTCGGTTTTGCTTTGGAGTGGTGTGTAGTGTGAATGCCCGAAGAAACCATCGCAGTCCTCTCCACGAAGAGCTCACGCTCGACCCCCCTGATATTTCATTCGCGGCAGTGCACTCGCTGAGGCCAGCCGCCTCGATTGGCGCCTAATGTCTGCGCCAGAACGAGACAGGGCGAAACACTGTAGGGGCAACCCCCCCCCCCCCTGCACACATCTTTGACTCCCCTCGTCTCCCCCCCCCCCTCCAAATCAATGGTGACATCCGAAGCTATAGGCTTCGAAACACTTTCTTTGTCTTCCCTTCTGCAATACTCTCATCATCATCCTCCACAATGGCGTTCTAGAGGCAACCGCGAAGCGGATTCGCTCGTTTTCATCATCAAATGCCCGTGCACTTTGCGAACGTGGCTCAACAGGCAGTGTGAATGCGAACGTTTATTACTGTGCTTCTGCATTTTGCGCTAGCATTTTGTAACTGGCCACATTTTCGAGTGCGCGCAGGCTGTACTATCTTTATAGCACGTCACGTCTATGCGGGGGGACAATTTTTGAGGCAGTGAAGTCAACTCGAGATTGAGCGCCGATTACAGCTAGGCAAATGCTCTACTCTCTCCGGAATTTTCCAGAACGCAAGGCTACTTGCGTGAGCGCATGGCTCTGTTTGGCTACTTCGCACGAGAGCTTCTTCTAATGATATGCAAAGCATGACTAGTCCGTTTCACTTTAGAATCTAGAACCTAGTACTTTAGAGGTTTTAATTAAAGCTTACTATTTTCTGGAAAATATCTACGCTAAATTCATGCAAATCACCGGCTTCGAAAGATATTTCTTCAGTTGCATTTGGCATTAGCGCCCTTTCAATCCGCTGTACAGCCAATGGCCATTTCGCTTGATTTCAAGATTTGTCGTGGGGCAATTAGTACCTACTATTTGCCCTACGGTAAATCTTTAGAACAAGCCATTCTTGAATCAGCATTGGTACTTTCAAATGGCCAAACACCTAAACATATATATCCTCCATCAGCTTTCCCCTTCCCATGAAATCCACAGGCTGACATACTTTGCTTTTGGATAAATATTAAAGTTATCTATGTAAGACGCACGAATTGCATGGTCCACATTTGAAACCTCGAGAGTGGCTTTGGTCGTGGTACAGACGTACATTGGCCCATCGTACTGAACAAAACTTGAGGAGATAAAGAGGATCTCACTTTTTTCAGTAGCCTAAGATTTAAAAAAGAAAGAGTAACATTGCGATCTCAAAATTCTAATATAGTTTTTTTTCCCATTCGAAGTGTCCCAATTTTACTGGCGAGTGGTTTTTCGGGGTTTACCGTGTTTATCCGAAAACACGTAACCTTAATTATAACGTATTTTATGTCGGAGCGTATAGTCAAAGATAACGTAATAAAATACGAACATAAAACTTGAAATAGATCACTATCCAAATCGATACCGAACCGTGTCGCCATCGTGCGGCCGTAATGGGAAACATGCGAAAGCGGGGATAGCGCCGTCCGTCGTCTGTCGTCGACGACCCAAGCCCGTCTCCGGCTGAGCTGAGCCCTCCTCCTTAAACGCTTGTTGTTCCTGTCGTCGTTTCTTCCTATTAAAGGTTGTAGTTTAACGTTTCACATGCCTGGAAATTCAGCAAAGCGATTATTATTAAGTCGGATGCTTCCACAGTCTTTGTGCTGTGATTGGTATACAAACGCTGGTCTCGAATATTTTTGTTATCTCGCACAAACCATAGCTCTCATATGATAATACATGTTGATTGGATCTGTGGTTTGATTAAAATTAATCCGACTGATTGATAGGTTTTAATAGACCATAACCAATAGATAGATTCGTTAGTTGATTTTTCGCAGGTCACATTGCATGAAAGACGATAAAACCACATTTTGTTTTACTATTTTTACTATGTCATCAATGGAATATTGCATTCCCATTTTAAACTTCACGTTCTGGCGCCTACAAAAATATTAACTCGGGAAGCCTTTTAAGGAAAGTGGTTTACTGTGCAAGCATGTGTCCTAAAATAAATAAAGACGTCAAAAATATTAAAGCAGACATTTTTTTTTATTTTGTCCTTCTTTATTCAGCACAAGATTTCGATTAAACGGCAAAACCAATATCGCAATTAAAGCATCACTCGAATATTCTGAAGGTTAATCGATGAACTGCCCAGTCCCGATATGCGTTAGGTGAATGCGGGGAGTGATCGGAAAGTCTTAGTGAGAGTCGCTAGCCCTCATCAGGAAAAAAGCTGTCGCTGCGGCCGATGCCGTGTCTGTCGTGGTGCGGGTCGTGTGATTGAGTTTCAGAGTCTATTATGATTGAATAGAAGATTATTTAGACGGAAATTTATAATATTAGTATTTCGACATCCGCGGCCCTTGCCGAGAAAACTGAAGAGGGTGAACCCACATTACGAGAAGAGCATCTAATACTGCAAAACCCTTTATTTTCCCGGCCCCTATTTTTCGCAGTTCGGTACAGAGGACATGATCGCGGCAACTAAAGTGGTAACCATCGATTTCACAGCCCAAAGTACCCGTATTGCGTTATCCGGGATGGAATTCATTGTTTTGTTGAATTCCCACGCAGGTGAATTGATACATTTATTTTAAAATCAACAAATAATTCACATGAATAGTGCAGTTAACCCGGAGACAGTTATCCGTCGAGGCGAACCATGCTTCCCAAACGTCTGCCTAGAGCAGACGACGCATTCATACGAGCGATTATTTAAATTTAGGCCGTACGCTGGTAACACGATTCGATCTTCACTGAAGCACCGAACGGTACCGCACCATTTTCTGCTGAAATTGTGTTGCCACCCATAATGTGCGGCAGAATAAACGCAAGCATCTACACCATCTACTACGCGAACGTGGAGAGTCTATAGGGCGGACACTGTTTCACTATACGAATGACTGCATCGAATGCACCAAGCCAGCCCAATAAATCCAATGCTGTGTAAGTATCACGTGGCCGTGCTCCCCACCCGTTGCAGCTCCCCTCCCGAAGATCACGTGACATTCGCACGTCGTTGGGGTGGCTCTGAAACTTCGTAGTGTTCGCTGCGATCGATTCCAAGAAGAGACAAAGCATATAATTTCTAAAAAGACGCACAAACATGGATTAGAAACGCGAGATACATGCAACGTGCATGAGAGGTAAAAAAAATACAAACAAATAAAGGAAGCCGCTAACGAACGGGTAATACACATATCAAAAATAAGCTGGTAATAACATGGAGTTAGTGAAGGGACATGAATCAATGACCGAGAGTAACCCAACAATTACACGGGCCAAACAAACAGCGCAGCGGTTATATGAAATTAGCACTGCATCGAAGCTTCGCAGATGAGGGTTAATAACTGGTAAACAATTTAACCAATATATTAATTGTTTATTTTAATCTGACGCTGACTCAAGCAAATGGGCGCCTCGTTTCAAAGGGATTACGGCTAAGAGCATTATGGGGGGACACCCATAATGCACTCCCCCATCGAAATGTTCCATTGTGCTGGGGCCTCCTCTCTCGCCTCCCCCTCACACGGCATTCGGTCATGGGCGCACCCCCTCCCCCCCCCCCCCGAATCAATATCCTGGCTACGTGCCTAAGCCAAGTCCTGGGCGCTTTATTTACGTTCAATATGCGGAGATGAAGCTGCCATTTCACGTATGGCGACGCAGGTGTCCCGAATTTAGGTAGCCTCATTTTCTGCGAGGCAACGTGTCTCGTCACGCATAATACACATTATTCCTATGTTATGTCATAACTCTTAAGTGGCTACAATGTTCATGCTTTTAAATCACGTTTCTGGTAGTTTTTTTTTTTTCATTTCAAAATTATTGTTGTATTGCGATTACGATAAGTAAATAACCAATCATGGCTGAAAAAAAAAAGAAATTTGGTAAGAAATTTTAAAGACAGCTACGACTCTCGAAGGCGTTCCTATACAATTCGTTTGAAATGCCCGTAAGACGAAGTTTCAGAATATTTTTCATTTACTACGCCACTAAGAAACAGTGTAATCTGTAATAAAGTTGCAAGGAAGAGCAAGCGAAACGTGCCAGTACCTGAGATGTGTGTGTACTGTGCGGTCTTTCTTATAAACGGCGAAGTCTTGAGTGGTAGACAATTCGTAGAAGTGTTTAAAAGAAAAGAAAACAAACTTGCCATTTCAAGATGTTCATTCAGCTTTTTAAGGCTCTAGCGTAATTCATAATGAATGTTGTTTGCGTTTTTTTTTTTTTCGTTTTAACATTGCTAAGTTTCGTCGTGTCTTCAGGAATAGTTACCGCGTGGTTTCGAGAACATAGGGCTTGCATATGTAATATGAAGGCATATTCAACGCTATCTTCGCTATATTTTACTATACACCTTAGGTTGTGCAAAGGAATTTGTGCTGAAATCACCCTCAATCGATCTCAACTCTTGTTTTAGAGCACACTGGCGTCTCCGACCAGCGGAAGCCAAAGCGGTAGTAGTGCGACAGGTTTCGATATTTGTAATACATTACGAATTGCATTGCTTAACGTTCAAGCGTTATGTCACTTCTTTAGAACGTTTTACGACGGCAACTCACTTTTTTTTAGGAGACGTACAGGTTGCTCTTTTCAGCGGTTTGTTCAAATGGAATCGTGGACCCCACAACAAAATCAATGGCAAGTCTTATTGAACAGTTGTGTACGCACTCTGTTCTTGCCGGACATGACAGAAAGTGTCAACCAGCCAGGGGACACGGCTTGTCATCCCGTCGAGCGAAAGAAAAACACAAAAAGCAAAACAAAGCAGGGTTCGTTTTTTGGCACCGCGTGAATAAGAACGCGATCTGGTTGGTTTCTCTGGGAGCGGTTCAAGGTACTGCTCGCAGATGGTTCGTCTGGTGACGCGAGCCTAAAGAAATGGACATGTCTGCTATACGAAACGCCATTCGCTAACGAAAATGAAGCGACAAAACGCCGTACGTTCTTTTCAAAAAAAGAGAAAAAGTGGATTTTTTTTCTTAAGAGCAAGTGCTGCGGCGGAGTAGGATCGGATCCAGATTGTACGCGTGATCGGCTTCTCTCGAAGGTAAAAGAAATAAACAGCCCGCTTTGCCTTTGCAAATTGCAAGTTATTCTGCTGCTTACGCAAGCTGACACCAACCGGTGATTGAATAAACTATAAGTAAAGTCGAATGAGAGGCAGTGAATCCTTATATGCAATTTGTAAGTTCGTGAGACGTGTTCGCACTAAAATTCTTCCCGATCGTGGAATTGTGGACCAGTCAAACGTTTCAATCACCCAGCAAGAAGCTTTGACGCCACGCCCATACAGCAGCCGAATAAGCTGTCACTCTTACAAGAAAAACAATCTCGTGTTTTTTACCAGTTTTTCTTTCAGTTCTTCCTACGTGCTTTCCACACCCGGCAGATATGCGCGAATATATGACAGATGCCAAAATAAAACAAACATTCTTCTGCTCCAGATTTTTTTTAATTAAATAAAAAAGTTTGCTTGTTTGCGAACTGAAGCTGCAGCACCGTTCATATATTTCCTTAAAATTGTCGTTTATAGCGTTTTTTAATATCGTCACCGCCCTCTCCTACGAGATTTTCAGTGTTTTTTTACAGCTATCTATACCGAAAGTAGCTGTAAGCTCTCTATCCATTGAGAATCTCTCGCTCTTTCCTTCCACTCCTCGTGTCCTTTACTCTCTCATTGCGACGCTAGCGCTTTCTAGGCTGCCAATCCGCCAAGCGCCGCTACAGGTGACTTCTGGTAAACCCTTGTTAGATTCGTGATTTCTGCGCAATTTCGATTCGCAGCTTTCGTGTTTTCGCTATACTTCGTTTCACCTTCCGTCCAGACGCAGCGGATGCTACGAGGGAACGGGACCAATCAAGCAGCGTCCAAAGTGCAAATCACTAGGCTTGTTCTGTTTATGATTGGTTCAGCGATGAAAAACACAGACAGAAACATTACGAACACCATGATGGTGCCCTTTTGACGCTGTCTGATTCGTCATATAATCTCGTAGTATCGGCTGCGTCTGGACGGAAGGTGAAACGAAGTATAGTATACGAGTTGCCGGAGTCCTGGACATTTTTTCTACTGGCTATATATTTCTATTGCTTCAGGTCTGGAGCAGGCACGCAAGTGTTGTCGAGGCTTCGGCTGTCTGTCTGCTGGATGATTTGGTTCCAGATATTATGCAGTCTTCCGCTTTATAAACATTCGTTCAATAAAATGGAAATGCGAGACAGATCACCCTAATCTTATTTGCTCTTCAGCAGACAGGGCGATAAGGGCGCACGCGTTTCTGGCATGGAATGCGAAACGTGATTATACGCCGCGAAAGAGTGAAGCACATTGTAGTTTCCGTGTCGAAGTTTACAAGTCTATCGAAAACAGATATCATCCCCGCTTGCACGCTTTTGTTTCTGCCTTTACACGCCGAAGTGACGACGAGGTGAAAAACGTGAATAAGCGTTTTGGGAACGCGCGCAAGAAATTTAGAAACGCCACGTCATAGCGACCGCTCCATGACGTTTCTAAAAGCAAAACACGCGTCATGCGCTCTACCGATATAAGAGATAAAGGTTCGACGGGCGGCCCGCAAAGTAGTGTTTATACGTATGAGCGCCGCCGGATATTGCGAGGCCGCAAAACGTAAGGGCATAAATGGCGTACGGAAGCGTCGAAACCGAAACTGGACGGACGCTCGCCCAAATTAGTTGTAGTGGAAATGGGAACTTCGAAGAGCAAGAGTGAGTGATTTTCTAGAGTGAGTCTTGTGCTGCATTTACCACGCCAGCTGGGAGCGAGCTTGCACATCACACGATCTATGTCACGACGGTAGACGGCCAGGTCTGTACAAAACATAGCAAATGCACGGCCTGTGTTTTTGCTTTGTTTTAATTTCTTATATTTCACCAAGCCCAACAGTAGCTCTAAAAAGAAAGAAAAAGACTTTTAGCGAAAAGATGTTTGCGTGCTGAGTTTCAGGCCTGTACACTTCGAATTCGTATTTAGCATTACGTGGAAAATGCGCTGGTTTAAACAGGCCGCAACTTGTACACCCGTGAGCGATATGAAGGTGAAGAGCCGTCTTCCTGTTTTTGACGCTCCTGCAAGTTTTGGAACAAGCGCTGTTCCAGGAGAGGGCTAGAACGCAAAGTTTAGACACCAAGCTACGTACCATTTGAGACGTTGAGAGTTGATATAGCTTTAGGGAGCCGTAGAACAGGCAAGAAACCAGGTAAGGTGTTCACCTTCATATTGCCGGCGGGTGTACATATCACGTTTCTAGCATTCGTGCCTTGAGATAGAAAGATGTAGTCTGTATTGAAACACAAAGGGAAAACCGGAGGTACTTATTTCACTGGCCACTCGCTAATACGAGTCGAGGGCAATTCAGAGCGTAGATTAATACCAAATTGCGTTATTAGTGACTCTTCAGGGCAGAGATATCACACACACAAACTAGTATATAGGACCAACACACAACATACACAGCGCGGTGCGTGCGTGCGTGCGTGCGTGCGTGCAGTGCGTGCGTGTGTGCGTGCGTGTGGCGCGCGCGTGTTCTTTTTGCGCCGTGAAGTTGTTAATATATTCGACCATCTCATCCATGTTGCAGTTTTGACAAAATCATGTTCACCGCGGAAATGTATAAGCGCGGGCACGAGATCAGCGCTTTTTTGCATCTTGTTTGAACATCATATTGACGTGCACCAAACACCAAGGCTGAGGTTATAGCCACTAATAGCACTTACTACCATAGTGATGATTTGGACGACAGCCTTTTGGTTATAAGGGAAAGGCCTGCAATAATTGCTTGTTCGTGCTAGCAGTGTCGGGTATCGTACACGCAAACAATTACATGCACGGACGCGCTCAGAGTTGGCATACGAGGAGTCTCCTCAGCATAAGTGGTTTACTAGCGATACCTTGTTGCCGTCAATTGCATCGAGGAGTCAGTGAACCACTGGTCGTGGGTGCATCGGATGAAGCGTCTTTGCATGTTTTCAACATAAGTGTTACAGAAATAAAAATTATTATTTTATGCAGTTGCTTCTGCTGCTCGCATTTAAAGTCCGCTTAAGAATAAAAAATAAAAAAGACTCCCAATGTAGTCTTGTCGGAGCATGTGATATTTCAGTTGTTTCTTCAGAGTGAACGATGGCATGATAGTAGTCTACATTAGATATGTAGCTGAAATTATGCTCTATTTAAACAGTCATCGCTCTCTCTTCGAGTTTCCTTTCTACAACCAGGTAGTTCTTTATTAATTGATGGAGAACCCACAATTCAAACAATCGCATCGACGGCATTATTAAAACGGGCGTAATCAAAACAGGCTTAGTAACATAAAAGGTTTGCGTATGCCGTCTTTTCTGCGCTTTTTTTTTCTTTCTTGTCAGGATTTTGATCTTGGCTTTTCTAAGCGTTCAGCATTGTGTGTTTTTGTGCCGAGTGACATCGTGTATTTTTATTCGAAAAAAGTGTTCTGGTTTTATGATATGGCACACATCCGGTCGCATCGAGCTTACTGCGGGTGGATATTCCTTTTAGAAGATGAACCGAATATTAGATGCACTCGTGCGTGCTGTTTGTTTAATTCATCGTAGTGTCATTACATGGGACAATAATAAGAGTAGCGATATGACGCACGAACATTTATGCGATACCAATAGAGCATAATATACCACTGACTTTACAGTTTGAATAAAAAATATATTTCATTACATATGTGATTACACGATAAAACAAAATGAGAGTGAGGCTTTTTATTCAATGGTACTACGCGGAACATACTGAGTACATCAAACTCGTGCAGTTTTCAATAATTTTGTTGCGCGACTTAGAGGATATTGACATTACGCTGGTCGGAGAAGCTTGATTGGAAATTTCAGGAAACTGTTTAGACTCCTAACTAGTGAAGATAATGGTAATAAAATGTACAGCAAGCTGCTGAACCCGTACGAACTATTTACGTGCCAAATAGACAGTGCCTGGCAGTGAATAATGTTGCCTACAGCGGGTTGCTCTCTGTTGAAAATTCGAGTCGAGATATCAAGCTACCCTCACTATACATCGTAACCACCCGTTTACATTAAACATTTACATTGACGTTCGCCAACTCGTTCGCTGCGAAAGGGGGCGTTGCTCGCAAAACAGGGATTTATGCTGGTGAGTACCCAAACCGCTATTTATTAAGTTTAACTGTGCTTTTTTTCTAAAAACAGCGCAAACACAATACAGACAAACAAAATTCAGAGGACACCTAAGTGCTTCTTATGAGTTGTGAATGCGAAAGCATGAATGTCGTTCTTCCAGTCCCTTAGTTCGTCTGCGGCGTACTGGCGTGGACGGCCAGGTTTGGCTACTGCCGAGGTAGCGGCCGACAACCGAGCCCACCCTCTCGTGAAGTGGCTGCGCCGCGCTGAGCTCGGCCGTGCAACCTCTCCGGAGTTCGCCTGTGCGGGCTCTGCTCCCTCTTACTCGCGGCCGGGCAGCTGCGTGCGCTGCGCCGCTATGGAGAGGGGGCATCGTTCCTGGAAACTATGACGTGCGCCAGCCAATGGGAGCTTATTCATAAAATTTCTGCTACAGACGACAGGCTTCGTTCCATTGGGACAGTGGAAGGTGCCATTTGGCGCGGCTTCAATAGCTGATGACGTCGGTTCGTTCCATGGGACAGTTAATGCTTTCGCAATAATAAAATCTGTAAAAATTGTGTGAACCAAGCTGGCAAATATTTAAACAAGGTTGTCTTTCATAGTAACCTTCGTAATATCTTAATACAGTAAATCTACAAGATCTTACGCGCTTCTTTTAAAAGGAAGTCATACTATGTGAGTAGGTATATACTACAAATAACGTATAACAAATATCGTCAAATTTAAAGATTTTTGCATTATGAAAAACTTTTAGTTGGATATATTTCAGATTCATTGCTTCCAAACACTTTGATGTGGTCTGCGACCTTCATTACTGTATATTGGGCTTCATATTGTAAAGCTCAAAATAGATATTGATATCCGAATGCAGAATAATAAACCGTAGAACCAAGAAAGCAGTTAATATATTTTTCCTTTTCTGGCCACCTGATATTTAAAAAAATAAAACTTATTCTGTCATTTTTACAAAGCTGGAAATGTCAGAGGTTTCTAATTAACCTGCCTCTTGTTAAGAGAGGAAGGTTAGTAATGCTCCACATGCACATAGGAGAAGACTCATAATCTTCCACATGCTTTGTACACAGACTTATTAATCTAGTTAGAAACTTTTCTTTGCTTCCTCGTAGCGCCGGCGCTTGATATGAGCTCGGTTGATGCACCTGACATCCCATGATTAGAAAATATGATTTATAGTTTCATAAGAAGAAAAGCAAGAAAAATACATTTTATTTTGTAATTTTCTTTTTCATATTCATCGCTCAGAGTATTATAGTAGGGGACGTAGACGAGTTTACAACGAGTATAAAACAAGTAGCAGAAAATGGAATCGAATAATTTATAAAAAAGGTTAACACTCAAACGTATATAATAACGTGCTTGCAATAAAAAAAAATAAGTGAACAATGAGAAGTTATTTTACTCGATTTGGGCGGTATTTTCCAATCGCGAATGGCCTGGAAAGAAACAAAACTTATAGTAATTCGTTTATGTCAAGCTTTTCACATTTTTTTAATAAATAATTTGGCGAGAAATGCAAGAAGGTGCCAGGATATATATATATATATATATATATATATATATATATATATATATATATATATATATATATATATATATATATATATATATATATATATATATATATAAAATACCACCCGGGTAAAAGTAATGAAGACTATACAGGCCCTTAAAACGTAGGTATGTTTGCATTACCCCATTCGAGTAGCAGCTTTAGACAAAATATGCACTTGCAGAAATTATAGTAATGTGATAGAAACATATTTTCAGCGGCTTGCTATTAACATTTATCGGTTTAATTCTTAGAGATTTTGGAGCACAACCGTAGCCTAAAATTGGAAAAACGCAATTAGTATGAACAGGTCGAGTAAAATATTCGTAAACTTGCAGCGTACAAACTCCAGTATGTCGTCGGCCTTGGCGATGGGCCACGTCTCTTTTCCAGCAGTTTGTATCTACAAGACAACGCTGTATGAAAATCATGTTCGAACCAAGGAAAAGGCGATCTTTTTTTTAACCATAAAAACGTTTTTTTAGAAAATTTATCAGTTTTTCGCAACCTTGATTCGTGAGAACTAATTCTCAGGAGTTTCTAGAACATTTGTGTGAATTAAATTATTTTCCTTGGCGTTGAACCATTAGGGAGACTTCCATATCCTTGTTTCTTTGAAAAGAGTGTTATCAAGTACGACGCGAAAATCTCGACAAAAGAAATTTGATACCATGTTGGAGATATTATCAGACACAGAATGTGTTCGCTGGCTTAAAACGCCTTAATAATCTCTGTATTCCTTTGTTCTATAACATAAGGGTGAGCACGTTAGGAGGCTCTCTATTCTTCCCGCCTCCAGCGAGAGCTTCCTACCTTCAACAATGCATCGGCGTCGAGTAGGGTTTGGTGAGGTCCATGGGCGTATCAAAGCGGGGGGGGGGCAAGGGGGCGCTTGTTTCCCAGTTCTCAGAGTAGGGGGCAAGGCATCTGTTTCCCCCCCCCCCCCGAAACAGCCACCACTGGGAAGGGCAAACACTAGCCGGCGGCGCCACAGGGATAGCAAGGGCACCGCCCCCGGCCCTGGTGGGGGAGGGGGGGGGTCCGGTTTGCCCCCACTAAAAAACAAAGTGGTACGTTACTGGTGAGGTCCCTGTATACTGAAAGGATGCTCGATTCTCCATCTTCACGCGTTATTCTCTTTCCTCCAATGCGTGCCAGGCCGTACTTGTTTGCTATTGCTACGACGGACTAGATGATGCTCATTTATTTTTAATATAGAGACAGTTTTGGTTTTGACGTGAAGAAACTAGCGTTTGTGCTCCTTTGTTGGAGCTCTAAAGAACGGAGACACCTCAATTGGCATATGTAGTAACGCGAGAAGAGTTGGAGTCACTCGGGCGCGAAGACAGGCTTTCTCCTATTCCGCTGAACGTAAGCGCTTAAAAAAAAGAATGTAGTTTTGAGTATTCTGTGACTTCGACATGCATTGCAATATATATATTGAGTTACCTGTTTATTGCGGATAGTGCTGAGAGCAGGGACCTGAATTCATTTCACTCAATTTATTCCTCCTTAAAGGCCCGTGTAAAGTATTACATGAGGAGGAGGGGGGCAGAATAAATAGAACTGCAATAACGGGCCCATTAGTGGTACAATATTAGAACACAAAAAACACACATAAATGGCTAGTAAGAGATCGTAAAACACTGTTGCAGCAATGGTGCTAACTATGGAAGATGACCAGTGGTTCCATTTTGTGATGGCATAAGGAATGAATGATTCGTTGAACGCGTTAAATTTGCCGAAAATACGTTTAATTGCAGGTGGCTTATTCAGGCGTGATGATATTGTATTGGGGGAGAGAGCAAAGCGATCATTAGTTTTCGACAATGGTAATATATTTTATATATAAGGCAAAGACGAGAAAGTTTCCTTCGGGTGAGTAATGATGGAAGTCCAAGTTCCCTTTTAAAGAAGAGAAACTGGAGAGGAGTCATACGATGACAAGATGAATCGGGCGGCTCGGTTTTGTGCTGACTCTAAGTGGTTGATTGGGTAGACTTGATGAGGGCTCCAGATCACGGATGCATATTCTAATTTGTCTTACGTAAGTTTCATAGGCCATCTTTCGGACAGAGGGGGAGCGTCTCACAGATTACGTCTGATGAACCCAAGCGTCTGGAACGACGAAAATAATCTCTAGAGAAGGGGAAAAAGGGGGACAATGAACAAACGCAAATCTCCTGGTCAAAACCCGGACCGGACCGGAAAACACAAATCCCCGGGTTCAATACCCGGACCAGGCGAATTTTGTCTGTCGCGCACCAGTCACCTACCTATGTTCGGATATTTGTGTTTGTCCTTTGCCCCATTTGTTCCCTTCTCCAAGATTACTTTCGTCATTCTTGTCCAGCTCGCTTGCACTTTTGCATTTAATTGCATTATAATTTAAAAGGTCGGGGAAGCCTCTGCAGAAACGGCTTCGATGTGAGGTTTCCACGCGAGCTTAGGTGTTAGTCAAAGGCCAAGATATTTACACATTGATACTGATTCGATTACGTCTTTGTCAAGAGCATTGGAAGGGTAAAGGAGACATTTTACGGATGAAGTGGACTAGTTTGCACTCGGATTTGTTAAGCAATATCAGCCAATTACCGCACCAGCCGTTAATTTTTATGAGATCACTTTGATGCATAAAGAATATCAGTGTCTGATGTGATGGCGTTATAAATACCGCAGTCATCAGCGAAAAGCCTTATTTTGCAGGAAACGTTATACGAAAGTTCGTTTATAAAAATAAGAAAAAGCAGGAGTCCAAGAACGAACCCTGTTGTACTTCGGAAGTCACGTTTGTTTGTTCGGATTCATGATCATTGACGACTGTGTATTGCATACGAGACGCGAGAAAATCACTAATCCATGAATATGCGAGGGGACCTAAATGCAGGAATGATAGTTTAGGAAGTAGGCGTTGATGGGGAACTTGGTCAAATACATTCGAGAAGACAAGGAGTATGGCGTCAGTTTGTACATGATGTCCTTGGTTAGTCTGTAGTTAAGAACAAATTTATAGTTGGGTCTCGCAGTAGAACCCTTACGAAAACCGTGCTGGTACTTACAGGAAAACTTATTTGAGGATAAGAGAGTCGTGATGTTAGAATATAAGATGTGCTCCGGATGCTTGGACGCAGCGCAGGTTAGAGAGATGGGGCGATAGTTAGAGGCGGAAGAGCGAGTTCTCTGTTTATGGACTGGCGCGATCATTCCAACCTTCCACTCGGGGTTTAGACAACTCTCAGAAGGAGATTGGTTAAATATGAGACTGAATTTCACTTGAAATGTTTGCTGTATTTTTTTAAAGATCTTTGCACTAATATTGTCTGGTCCATCTGAGGGAGTGAGCGGTAGGTTTCCAATTTGCTTAATGATACTGGAGGAGTTAACAGTAATGAGCAACATGGGGTTATAACACTACTGCAGGACGGTATGAATATCTTGTTGGAATTGAGTCGTAAATAGGAAAGAAAAGTATGCATATGCATTAAGCCCTACAGGACACTCGTTCTCCGGTACAGGCTCACCAGCAATGTCCTTCAGGTTGATATTTGCGTGACCACTTTTAGGTGACATAAGTTTTCAGAATTGTTTAGGGTTATTTCATAGCATTGTGGGAAAGCCCTTGGAAAAAAATTAATTCTAGAGAGTTTTATGCTTTTGGTATAGTTCTTGACCGCAGTATAGACCTTTTCATTTTAGTAGTTGCCTCACCAACGGATAGAGGGCGCTGACGCACTCGGCGCCATTAGGTTGCTTCAATTTGGTTGGTTTCGGTTTCAACGTGAACGCGGCTATGTTGCTGTTTTACGTTGTTTTTGCTTAATTCTGTGTTACGATGATTTTCCTTGTAGCCCACAAGCAATGAAACAGTGGTATTGAGCCACTTTGAGGACTACGAGGTGTATTTTAGCCTAAATTGCGGGCTTTTTTTTGCGAACTCCTTTGATGAATCTGATTATGGTCGGTTGCGAAACGCCTGACTGATGTACAGGGGAGATTACCATCGTCTACGGCCGTACCCGATGACACCAGTTTCCAGAAAAACAAACTAATGAAGAAACTAACACATGAATGTAAAGAAGCATATCGACAGCTTGATTAGCAATGTGCTGAATCGGCCAGAACAGATGTAGTCGCGAGTTTACTACTCACTGTTTGGTTTTCGTGGGCACCCACCCTTTAGTGAACTTCGCAGACTAAAAACGTATCGTGTGATGACGCAGATAATTGATTTAAACAAGTAGTATCGTCTTGGCCTCCTTTTTTTTTTTGAATTCAGTCCTCGAGCATGTTTTGACAGGCCGAGTAGGAAATTTCTTAAATTATCGACCCTGCTAAAGTACTCATAAGCAGCATTTCGCTATATTGGCCCTAGGAAAGAAATTATTTTTATATGAAGATTTGCTTACTCAAGATACGATATAAGTGACAGGCCCGTCAAATTAAATGTGGCAATTCTCTTCTGTAAAATTGGCCAAATAAAATTAAAGGGCGCAGGAGGAGAAATACCTCGGAAAGTTTGGCTGAATTCTAGCGCGAGGCACCACTTCACGTACCTATGCGAACAAATATGTATTTGTTTGAACAGATTCGCTTTGTAAATTTCGGCGTCGCCAGCCACCAAAAGTAAACCTCCATTCGCCATCGACAATCCTGGACTCAAATAATTGTTATGCAGACGGCTTTTTTTTTTTTTCGGCGTCACATATTGCGGATTTTAGATACTGGTAAAAACTAAAACAGCGTACGCAAAAAATTAATAAATAAAAATAAAATAAAGCGTCGTAATTATTGCGCATGCGCCGAACCCAAACCGCGTTTTAGATTTGCAAATAGAAACGACGTTATTTCTTTGTGCACGCTATTCTAAAACTCGCTACTGATAAGCGTCTGTGGCAGTTTCTTACGCGGGAAGTCCCAACCTTTGGGTTAAAGTAAATTAGGTGGATGGCACTGGTTATCTAAATATAATCAATAAATCACTTAAATGACTATCGAAGCGGGAGCGAGCACGGTATACAATTTCTTAAACTTCATAAGTAAACCGACCAACCGAATGTTTACGTCGCAAAAACCAACAAATCGCCTGATGTTTATGTATCATTACTTCTAGCCTCAGATAAAATACAAGTTTGTCGTTCGTTGTCTATCTCGTCCTCGAGTTTACTCACTAATCAAAAGAAACTGTTTTCGATCTATTATGAATACAAAAAACGATACTTTCAGGAAATACAGATGATCTCCTTCCGATCCAAAATGCGCGATATAAATATATACGCGCTTCTTACTGAGAATGTTCCGCCAGTATTAGTAAACAAACCTCAGTTGTCATAAGGACCTTTGAACCCTCGTGATGTTTTAGTCGTAGAGTATTTCTTGATTACTCGAAAGCCTTCGATAAAGTACCCCACGATAAATTACTATTTAAACTACATCGCCTTGCCATCCCTCATAATATAATTAAGTGGGTAGCTGCTTATCTGCGTAATAGATCCCAATTCGTAGACATTAACGGAAGTTACTCTCGCATCTTGAAGGTTACGTCAGGGGGTGCCACAAGGTTCCGATGCTCGGACCATTGTTATTTTTAATATACATAAATGATCTAGTATCCTTCCTGGGCACGGACTGTTCAGTCCGCTTATTCAGCCGACGATTGTGTTATTTTTTCCGCTATCACCTCTCCCATAGATCAAGAACTTCTGAACAATAAACTTAATCATTTGGCCAGTTGGTGTGAACAATGGAAAATGACAATCAATTATGACAAAACTGTTCACCTCTGCATGACAAATAAGAAATACCCTTTAAAATTTCAATATACAATCGGAGAAACATCCATCAATGAAGTGTCAGAATACAAATACTTAGGTGTACACTAACTAGTAACTTAAAGTGGTCAAAATATATTGATAACATATGTTCAAACGCTCGCCGAAAACTTGGACTACTAAGAAGAAAACTCTACGAGGCACCAAATGAATCACAGAAAACTTACTTATTCGACAATCGTCCGACCTGCTATAGAGTATGCTAGCATAGTATGGGATGCCTACACAAAGAAAGATATAGGACAACTCGACAAGATACAAACGTAGCACTGAGTTTTATCTACCGACGGTTTAATAGATTCGACTCCCCAATGACATGTTGCATCTGTCCAACCTTCCCACTCTTACTCAACGACGAAAATTAGCTCGGTTAAAATTTCTCTACTCTTTATTTTCATAGATTGGGCATTCAGCCACAAAGCTATATTTCACAACTTGAGGACGCGGTCGACAAGGTCATCGTCATTCACTCGCCTTAACCCTATATTTGCAAGAACTAATCTGTACAGAACCTTTTTCCCAGAACCATTGAAGATTGGAATAAAGCTACCAAACGAAGCCTTCGAAACTGAGATATCTTTTTTGTCGTATCTTTCATACTAGCACCGTCATCACATTACAACCTATTTTCGTTTGCCGCTGTTTTTTTTTTTTCAGCTTTTTTGAAATTTATGTCTTTTCCTCTAGACAATCTGGTCCCTAACGGTAATTTTTTTGTTGTTTATGCGCACATTTGAAAACTTCTGTTATAAAGTGTTGTTTATGCTGTATGATATCGCATAACGCAGCCTTACATTATATGTACGCGTTTATGTTCATGTGTTTTGCCGTATGTATTACTATTATTTTTATTATGTATGCTATCCCTCCTGCTTGGAATGTGCGGGCCTGCGTATGTGTAAATAAATAAATAAAAAAATAAATAGACGTATCGGACTACTGTTTCCGAAGTACAAGAGCGCGGTGAAACGCGACGAAAAACACGAATACAACGCATCCGCCAAGGCGCGGAGGGGAAAGCGGCAGCAAGTTGAAGCAACCTAATGGCTGCCGCGTCACGTGATTCAAGATGGCAGCGCCCATCCGGAGTGAGGGTGGTCATACAGTAGAAATTCCAGGCGTTAGATAAGTTCATTTGTTTCGCCTTTGCAAACAGTCGATTCTTTTAATATTGCATAATGACCGGAGTGCTTTATTGTACCATGGATTCGATGAGTCAGCCCTGATAGTGAAGTAGGGACGTATGACGTAACCAAACTATTTATTTTATTGTTACAGAGCACCCAGTTTTCATCAAGAGATCTTACCGAGAATTCGGCTATGTACAAGTCTATAAATATATGATAAATCATTATTTATTGCTTCGTAATCGGCTTTTTTATAATCGTGAATACCTGGAATGACGATCGACGTGAAGAATATTATGATCACTCAGGCCGTTTTAATGCTGAACCGTTTTTACAAGCTCCGGCGATGAAGCTAAGACGAGATCGACAATGATAGCAGAGCTTGTAGGCTAGTTACCACCTGCGTCACGTTAAACGTTTCACACGTGTCAAGAAATTTTGTAGATGTGCGTGGCCCTTCAGATGATACATTGACCTAACCTATTTGTAGAAAATTGAAATCACCAAAAAGCAGCAAGTTGGCCTTTGGGAATCGGTTTTTAATATGAAATAAAACGGAGGAAATAGTATTAGTGAACGATGAATCACAACAAGGTAGTTGTAACACGCAGCCATAATTATTTTATCGGACGGTGTTCGAAAACATACGGCAGTGAATTCAATAATTCTATTTGCAGTGGCCACATAAAAAAAATACTATTTTTTTATAGCGATAAGCTTGCTACCCGGTCTTTGAATGGCACGGTCATGGTAAAAATGTTCCAGTCATCATTATGGGGAAGAATTCTGTCATCAATACTAGTATTAAGCCACGTTTCTGTTAGGTCAACGATATCGTATTTACTGTCTTCTATCACAGCACAAAGATCATCGCGCTTCGGTGCAATGCTACGAAAGTTAGTAAAAAGAACAGAATGAAGTTGGTTTTTATCGCGTGGTTCGATGTTGCGGGAGCTGATTAAATTTGCATCCACTTTTCGTGTCATTTGTTATGAATTTTGCTCTAAATCAGACTGTGCATCTCGGTCATAGGAATAGTGCTTATTTCCATTGTGTACTTCATTAAAGCGCACCTTAAAAATGACGTTAATTGTTTTTCCATACTCGAAAAGTTTGGCTTGGGCTTGCCGCACTGAAGCGAAAAAATCCTCGACAGCAAAATCGCTTTCCTTTAGCTTGAACCCAAGATACTCGCTTGTTCGTTAAAACTAGAAACTTTTGAGGATAAGTAGATCTGCTCTTGCCTTCTTGAAATTTATCTCAGCGGTGTGACCGTTCAGGAGTCTGCGGGACCTAACTGGATGCCCAACTTTTCTGAAGAGAAAACAAGTAAGTTTTTTTTTCTGATTGGCTCCACGCTTCGGTCAGAGCGTCAAGACAGCGAAAAATAACAAAGTACATAGTCGAAGTTGCTTTTGGTTATCACCACATTATTTTTGAATATTAGTCAGCTCAACCGACATGCTGTTTGCTGAAGCAGAGCCAGAACAGCATTTTTCTCGACCAGCTCTGCCTCAATAGCAGTTATTCTTGCAGACAGTTGACCTA
Source organism: Ixodes ricinus (assembly GCA_037355805.1). NCBI lineage: Eukaryota > Metazoa > Arthropoda > Arachnida > Ixodida > Ixodidae > Ixodes > Ixodes ricinus. Next base: position 23,086 of record JAZHYW010038251.1, read on the forward strand.
CTGAAGCAGTCGTGCGTTTTTGTTAATCTTGGAGAGCAGTGACTCTAGCCAGCATGTCGTTTTGAGTAGTCTCAATTCTCTGAACAGTAGCTAGAATGCTAGCAATAGCTTCAGTATCTGGACCTGGATTTGATTCAATGTCTCTCGACATTACCAAAAGCATTTGTGAAAGCGAAAAACAAATAACAGCACTCGATGCAATAACAGGACTGCAATCTTATATAGCAGCGAACGTCGTCATTGGGGCACGCCACCATAAACAGAGAGGAATCGCTATTGCGAAAACATCGTACATTGTCGAGGTAACCAACCTGTAGGAACAGACCGGTGTGCGTCATTGCTTGTTTGGCGGTGACGAGCCCCAACTGGCCGGACAGTGGCCGCTCCTTTTGTAGCCATTCCGAGGATGTCTCCGGTTGCTAGGTGAAGTACGCCGCGGCGTCCAGATCTGGCGAGGTACACGGTGCCGGCGCGGGTGTCCGCGCATGCTTCGGAAAACAAATCCCCCACTCGTTGTCGCTGCCATCGGACAGGTCTGCCACGGACGTTGTCGGAAAAACCAACGCCAGGAGCATCTGTAGGAACATACGGGTGTGCGTCATTGCTTCTTCGGTGGTGACGTTGCTTGTTCGGCTTGCTCGGCGGTGAAGGCACTTCTTCCTGCTGTAAATAGAGTTATAGTGGATCCAAGGCAAGGACTGCGTTGCAAGAGCCGTCCCTTTCATCATAAATCCAGCACGCTCAATCAATTCTCTCAGTTCTTAGCGCTCTACTAAAACGTTCTATGCTCATATCCTCAGGAGTTGTGTACAGCAAAGGCAAATTCATAGGCGCGGGCACATGGCTTTCAGATTTGCTTTCCTTTCGCGAGTGCTCGTGAAAGGAAAGCAAACCTGAAAGTCACACTTTCGCCTATGTTTTCGCTTCTGCTCCTGGACGCCATATTTGAGGTGACTGCTCACAGCTCCTGCGTAGGGATGATTTGTTATTTATGGTGTCTCAAAGAAGACAATCTTGATGGAGCTCAATGTGCGTGTTGGAAGCGTTGTAGAAGCTTGCCGTCAACACGTGCTCAACAGCAGCGAGCTAAACTATGACTGCTAGTGAATACCACCTTATAGTATCCTGAAAAAAAATTGCAGATTCACCATTACTCGAGTTAGGCAAGAAAAAAAAAGACAGCACAACGTGTGCAAACTTAGGACTTTTCGGAAACTTTAAGTCTTACCAATCGTTTTGCCAAACGAGCAGCTTGGTTACCTCCGTACTCATTTTATACGCACCGGAAACTACCTGCAACGGTGCGCTTGCGCACGGAGGAATATGTGACATCTGCTATTTACGGGCCTCGTGCATACGTGACATACTCGTCAAATACACTCATCTCCATTGGAAGCAGTCGAAACTTTCCGGCCGATCTGGTTGAGTTATTGCCTTCGTTGCTGAAGACTTCCTTTTCCCGTCGGGACGGTAAAAAGCTTCTTTCCTTTTGCAACTCTGTTCGTACAATCGACAGCTCAGTGAGATGGCATCGCTTTGCCACCCAAATCGTGGTGCACAGAAACAAGAAAAACGTACAGCTCGGACCGTAAGCAACGGAGCCACCGCCATACCTCACACAAAACTGTCGCCAGTTCAAAGCAGAAGACAGAATCGCGCGGGATCAGGGAAAGGCAACAGTCAAGTGTTGCCCCCGATCCTATTTAGAGAGGGAAAAGATAAACGTTTAAAGGGAAAATGCATGAGTCAGGTGGAAGTTGTCTTTCTTCCCCATTTCAGACAATGGTTTACGACGCCTTTGATGATGTGAGGCAGTTGTTCTCAAATGGGGGTCCGCGGACCATTTGGGTTCCGCGAAGGTATCATAGGGGTCCGCAGAAACCCTGCCCCGTGGCAGTAAAAGTTGCCTTTTTTCAGATTGAGAATAAACGTTCCAATTTTCGGGTGAGTTCTTTCGTGTATATGTTAATAAGCAAAGTCTACTTCACGCTAGCCCTTAGTTAGATCCATCTATTAATTCATTATTATATTTAACCTGTACCTTTCCCCTCCCCTCACCACGAACGGGGTCCTCCATGATCTCCGCCGATCCACAAGGGGTCCGCGCAAAATCAGTGGTTGAGAACCACTGATATAGGGAACTTGGGGTTTGGGGCATCAAATGAAGTCAAACCACGACGGACGGAAATTAGCACGTGATGTAAACCCAGCAACGAAAGGAGACGCCGTGCCGTTTTCTATCGGAATGCTGAAAAACAAACTATTTTGAGTGCTCCAGAATTTATTTGCACTTGAAATATATGTGTGTAATTTAAATGAATCATCGTCTTTCGCAGGCTGTTTCGCAAAGTTCCTTTTTTTATTATTAGAGTAAGACGCCAACTATCAAACTTTAATAAATCAAGCTTAGAATTTTTTTTATTTATTTAAATATGGGCAATGATGTCGCGAGGCATTTCATTGAGTTTTTATGCGTATTTTACGCCACGAAACAAGTGTATAGTGTTTCACCTCTACAGCCCACGCTTACTGATCCGTTAATTCTAAAGCAATAGCCAATGCCTTCTTTCTGTTTTTTTTTTCTTCTTAAGAATAAATTTGGATTGAATATTGAAAATGACCTGCAACAAAAATACATTTGTTTCTTTTCCAGCTACCACCTCGCCTGCCGGGCTGCGCTGTATGCGGAATTAAAAAAAAAAAAAATACCGGCATTCGGGAGGGAAGATTTCCTGCGCGAAAATACAATACTAGGTTTTTGCGGATTGAATGGCATTGTTTTTTTTTCTAATAAGAAAGGCGGGAAATCCTTTCTTTTCCCCGCCATATCCGGCTTATGCGGGATTCAAATTACCCAAGCTGCGCAAGACTAATATTTTGGTATACTTATCACGTTACGTCGGAACTTTCAAGACCATCCGGTCTTGAAATAATATTCATATTCATTCGAGCGTCTCAATGTTTTCCTTGTGCCCCAATTTTATACCGGCGAAATGCATTAAGGTAATAAAACCATATTGTATATGTATTCGCGACGACGTTCACGTTGTATAAATGAGTCAGTAATTTTTTTTGCTGGGCATGAAGATAAAAAAAATGTAGAGACTTGCACAATCTTTTTTGCTATATGTAAATATACACAAGGCGTCCCAAATAATATGATCCTATCTTAAACAAAAAAAAAGAACGAGCACATACGGGAGTAGAACGAACTGTATGTTGTTTCAGGCGTCTTACGAAAGTGGGCGAATTTTTCTTAGTGCACCTAATTATTTCAATATTTCACATCAATTGACGAACTTTTTAATTATTTGTTTTAGGGCCGAGGTGTGATTTGAAAACTTGTAAGGTGCATTGTGAAACACATGGTTACTGTGTTTGTAACATAAGACTATTTGCGCGCTTGTCTTTTTTAACAAAAAAAAGCGCACAAAGAAAAAAAAAGAAAGACGTCAACAATCCCCTGTAACGCCGAATTAGAGCTCAGCTCTTGAGGAGGAGGAGGGGAAGCGTAGGGAGAGGAGGGTATCCCCCTCCTTCGCATAAGTACCCTCCTCTCCTGCTCCTCTCGCATTTAGGGCGAAGTTTTCGCTAAATTTATCTCTAAATTTAGCGGAAATAGTTCCCCGCTAAATTTAGCGGAAAAAGTTCCCCGCTAAATTTAGCGGGGACAAAATTAACGGGAAATGTTCCCCGCTAAATTTAGCGGAAAAAGTTCCCCGCTAAATTTATCGGGGTCAAAATTAGCGGGGAAATTTTTTCGCTAAATTCAGCGGGAACTCTTTCCGCTAAATTTAGCGTTGAAATTTACCCGTAATGCAACGCGCGGTGACTTCCGTCACATGTGACGTCATTGTAGGAAATGCCCCATAATGCAACGCGCAATTGCGCCGACGGCGACGCCGCTGAATCCGGAAACGGGCGCCTAAGAGCTGCGCTCTAAAAGGATATCATGTGGCAACGCGCCTGCGCGTCGCGCATGCAGCGCTCTTAAGGCCCCTACACAGATTTGCGTTTGAGCGCTGTGCGTTCCGTAGCGGCAAGCGCACGCGTTGCGTTGCGAAGAGCGCTTGCGACAAGCCTATACACACGGTTGCGTTGACACGCAGTCAACCAAAGTTAAGAGTCAATAAGAACGCGCTTTCGTCGCTAGCGGCTCACCAATAGTAAGCTAAACCCACGGCACCATGGTGGCACCCATCGACAGCGTCGAAGTGCTCGATCTTGGGACAACCCCGATAGCTCTACTGACATTCTGTGCAGCCTCGGAAAAAGCAGTCCCCACCGCTCCCCAAAACGAAAGAGAAAGTTCTGTGAGCGGAGAACCAGATATGCCTCGCCGAGTTACGCGAGTGAACACCTGTCCCTCTTCTCCTTTCGCGGCGTCTGATTGGTCGATCGCGCCGCAACACTCTCGAAAGTTGAGCGAGTCTCTAGTCCTCTAGTCCCTTGGGTCGCGCTACCGAGCGTCGCCGGACGCGGCGCGTCGTACCGCAAGCGAGCGCTCCTGGCCGCAACGGCGCCACAACGCACTGAAATGCGTTCGAACGCCAATGTTTGGACGGGCGTTTGGACGTGCTCTGAAAGAACGAAGTTCATGTTATCATTGGCGCGTTGTTCGAGACGGGACTTTGCGGCAACTGGTGCTCGCGCTTACCATCGGGACGTGAACCGACGCAAAGCCCTGTCTTGTACAGAGCGCCAGTGGTAAGATCAACTTTGTCCCTTCAGGGGACGTCTGAGTGCCCTGCAAGCACTACGGGCAGTCACGTTGTCACGTGGTCTTTTTTTATGTTTCGCGGGCTTTTTTTATGATATTAAAAAGAACCTGCGAGGAGCGTACCATGTAAGAAACACCTTATTTGGGAGTTTCTTAATGCGCTCTACAACCTTGCAATTCACACCTCTACCATTAAACAAAAATTTAAAAAGTTAAATTTATTAGTTTGAACTAATAAATAACTATACGCACTAAAACGTTTCGTGCAGTGTCCTATGACACTTGCTAAAAAAATATTGTCACGAATGACAAATGATCCAGCAATGAAAGACTGAAGGAAACTAAACGTTTAATGGGGCAATCTTGTGCCCAAAACAATATAGAAGAAGGCTTGAGTTGCAGCATCGTCTTGATGCAACGTGCAAGGAAACAAAACAAAGCGAAACAAACAAATGAATGTAAAAATACGGAGGCTGGTAAAAGGATCCTCTCGACCGTAGCAGGGGTTCACAGTTCAGTCTTATCAGGTATAAGGTTTATAAGCGCAAACAGACAGGGACAACAGAAGATAAAACAAACGACAGGGACAAGGCGCTTGTCCCTGTCGTTTGTGTTATTTTCTATTGTCCCTGTCTGTTCGCGCTTTTAAACCTTATTCCTACCATGGACCAACTAGCCGAAACCAAAGTTTTAATCAGTCTTATCGAGCGTATTACCGCTTGAGGCGCACGACATGAACGATTCAAGTCGTGGTGGGCGGTGTGGTGATGTTCTTTTTTCCGCCGGGTATCACCTCGTAGTTTATATCCCCCAGTCGACGAAGTCCTTTGTACAGTCCGAGGTACCGTTTCAGCAGTTTTTCGCTGACGGCTCGGCGGCAAATGGGTGTTCACACCCACCCCCGTCTCCGGGCTGGAAGTGAATGTCCCGACGACAAAGGTTATTGCGGCCAATATCTACACGTTGCTGGTTTTGAATCCGGAGTCGAGCAAGCTGGCGAACTTCTTTTGCCCGTTGAGTAACCACCAGGGCGTCGTCATTCCCATCGTCAGCTGGCCCGTGGGGCAGCGTCCCGTTGAGTATTGTCGTTACCTTCCGACCATGTAGCACCTGGAAATGTGTAACTCCAGTGGTATCTTGAACCGCAGTGTTGTAGGCGAACACCTCGCCTCACGTCCAGTGCTCTACTTCGACGTAAATGGAAATCTTGTCGGCGATTGTCTCGTTAAGTCGCTCCATCAGCCCGCTGGTCTGCGGGTGGTACGTTGGGGTGCGAAGATGGTTGGTGCGGCTCAAACGCTAATTTCTTGCGTCAGCTGCGCCATAAACGATGACCTCCAATCTGTAATTAACACTTCGGGAGCGCTGTGCCTCGGGACGATGGACTCGATGAAAACGGCGACTTCAACCGCAGTTCCCGACGGAAGGGCCTTGGTCTCGGCGTACCGCGTTAGATAATTGGTGGCGAGGATTATCAAGCGGTTCCCCGAAGTTGATGGTGAAAAGGGACCAAGTAAATCCATTCGAAATTGCTGGAATGGCGTAGACGGCGGAGCGATTGGATGCAGGAGTACCGCCTGCTTTCTTCTGCAATTTCATGCGTCGCTAACCACTCTTGGCGCGATCGGTTGTAGAGACGAACGGTTATCAAATGCTGAGTCCAGTAGTACTCCTCGCGGAGTCTGGCCAGTGCCTGGATGTAGCCAAGCTGTCCCGCCATTGGGTGATTGTGGCAAGGCTTCAAAGATGCCTTCTCGAAAGCCGGTGGGTACCACCAAAAGCCATGCTGCCTTGATGTCGCCGAAGATCTCCTTATAAAGTACACTTCGTCGGATGGCGAAGGACGATAGAGCTCGCAAAAAGACTCGGGGCACCGTAGTATGCCGGCCCTCCAGGTACTTGATGAGTGCGCGAAGCTAAGGATAGCCCCGTTGAAGTTTGGCCATGTTGTTGGCTGCCACTGCGCTGAGAAAAATATCGTTCTCGTCATCGCCATTTGTGCGTTCGGACGACAATTCGACGGGGGCCCTCGAAAGACAATCTGCGTCACTGTGCGTGCGGCCACACTTGCGGACAACAGTCATGCTGAATTCCTAAAGTTGTAGACTGCACCGCGCAAGGCTTCCCGGTGGGTTATTTAGGTTTGCGAACCAGCAGAGCAAGTGATGGTCTGGAACAACCCGAAACCAATTGCCGTACAAGTACGTTTGGAATTCGGTTATCACGGGCACTCCTTCTCGGTCGTTGAATAATTGCTTTCTTCCTTGGAGAGCGTCCGATTGGCGTAGGCAATTACTCGTTCCGTGCCGCCCTGTAGTTGAACCAGTAATGCTTCAAGTCTTGTATTACTTGCGTCCGTGTGAATGGTATGTCTCCGCAAATTGGTCAAAGTGGCCGAGAATCTGAGTCACAAGTCTTGGTTTCAACTCGTCGAAAGCCCGCTGCTGTTCGTCAGTCCACTCAAAATTTACGGAGTTCATTATGAGGTATGTCAGTCATGCGGACAGCACGGCGAAATCTCGAACAAATCACCTATAATAGGCACAGAGTACTATAAATCTTCTTGCGGCCTTCTTGTCAGATGGCGGTGAAAATATGGCTACGGCACGTGTCCTCTCCGGGTTAGGACGAACACCTTCGCTTCTCACAACGTGTCGCAGGAACTTCAGTTCCCCATAAGCAAATCTACATTTTGTTGGCTTGAGGGTGAGTCCAGCGGTTTCGATAGCTTGGAGGACTGCTCGGAGTCGTCTCAAGTGCTCGTCGGAGTTGCTGGCTTACACCAAAACGTTGTGAAGGTACACGAGGCAGCTCTCCCATTTAAGACCGGCGAGAATGGTGTCATTGGCACGCTGGAAGGTCGCTGGAGCCGTGCATAGCCCCGAAGGGCATCACTTTAAATTCGTACAACCATAGGCGTAGACTACGGGGGGGGGCAGCGGGGCTCGTGCCCCCCTGGTGAGATCCGGGGGGGGGCAGAACCCCCCCCCTCCCCGGCCCATAATCCTTACCGAGATGCTTTTTACGTGGATTACTGCTTCAGAAGCACAGGGGCCTGGGTTCTACCCCCACAACTTCGCAGCTGGCACAAGCATTTTGTTTTTCAGTTTAGTGCTCGCCCGCGCATGCCCCGTTTACGGGCGAGGAACACACGGCTACGCTTGCACGGTGATTGACATTCACAAACAGCGACGGACACATGGCGATATACATACGCTGTAAAATGTACCCCCTAAAATAAAATACTGATAATTGCCGGTGTAAAAAAAAATTGCGCGGAAAAGCACCCCTCCCTCTAGAGAACTTCTCAGCCTGTTCCCCCCCTCCCCCTCTCCCCTGGAAAACGGAAGTCTACGCCGCTGCGTACAACCGATCCGAAGTGATGAAGGCCGTCTTCTCGCGGTCAATTTCGTCGACCTCAATCCGCCAGTATCCACTCTTTAGATCCATCGGCGAAAATTATCTGGAGTGGCGAAGCCGGTCCAACGTGTCGTCGATGCGAGTAAGCGAATAGGCATCCTTCTTAGTCCCAGCGTTCAGTCGAAGATAGCCCACGCAGAACCCGAGAGCTCCGTCCTTCTGAGGCTCATTGACTGGCTGACGACTGGATGATGTCGTCGTCGAGCTTTTCTTGAACTTGCTCCTGAATGATTTCCGTCTCTTTCACGGAGGGTACGGTGACTGGAGGACAGGGAGTGCGACGACCTAGTTAATGATGCGGTGCTTTCCTACTGTCGTTTGACGCAACCAAGAGGAGGTAGCAAAACGTTAAGTAAACTCGCCGAGAAGTTCAAGCAGCCGTACCCGCTATGGAGCAGGAAGCTTCACATCGATGTCAAGGTCCGTGGGTTGCGTTCTCTGGGGCTGCTATGATGACATGACTTCGGAGAGTGCGGTGATCACGGCAGAGCTTCGGAGTTCCTCGATGTGGCCAACAGCGGTATGTTTGGTAAGAAATTGCGGCTCTTGTCGAAAGTTTTAACGGGGACTGTGGAACGTCAATCTTGAAGCATTGTTAGACCTTTGCGACTCCATATCAAATTTCCACAAAAAACTGGACGCTGTCTCGAGCAGACCTTCGACGCAGGAAGCTGCATCAGACTCGACGGGTATCGAAACGCTCAACCGCGACGGATGGTTGACATGGTAGGCAAGCACTCAAACAGGGCCTGCTTTTACCGTAGAAACGTAGCACCATACTTGTACAAGAAATCCATTCCGAGGATAACATCCCTCGCACAGTCCTGCAGGGCGACGAAATTCACCAGACATGTTTCGCCGTGAACCTTGATGCGGGCGGTGCAGCTTCCAAAGGTTGTAATAAGGTGCCCTCTTGCGGTGCGTATCTATGGGCCATCACACGGTGTAGTGACTTTCAGGAGGCTTCGGAGAGCCTCTCACTCAAAACGGAGCAGTCCGCTCCGGTGTCTACAAGTGCGGACGCGTCGCGGCCGTCAATGACAACCTTGAGGTTGATCAGCACTGCTGCGGAAGCGTCGTTTCGATGCGTGGCGTTACAAGAGTTGGCACTCCCCGGCGTTCTTCGAGACTCTTTACGTCATCGGCCTATGGCAACTCCACCTCCAGGGGTTGCCGCTCTTAGTTTTCCTGGCGAGACAAAGGGACAGGCTCTCACGGCGGGATCGGTGTAGAGGCGATGTTGGGCGGCGGTGAACGACGAACGGATACCGCGGTGGGGAGACGGTGCCGGAGATAGCGCCCGGATGAGGTATTCCTCGGTGTCCCGAGGACGAGCAAGCGTACCAAAAGCAAAACGTTTGGGCATCGGAAGGTAATGATGGGCACACTATTCAAAGCACAACATGGACAACACGCAGAGAATTCCCCATCTTGAGGAAGCCAAGAGCGCGGAGTTATGGGTTAAGATCGAGAGAAACAAAAAAAAAATGATGGGCCATTCCATCCTGTGATTGTGGATGACCAGCGAAGCTGTCTAGCACACGACACAGACGTTACAAAATTGTGAACAAAGGTACGAACACATTTATTGTCTTGATCGGGGTTATCGTGACGAACGGTACGCATATACATGTCGAGGATTATCACCGCCCCGAGGAGCCGGAGGAAACTAGACACGCGTGATGGAGAAATTTCACGCTAAATTTAGCGGGGAAATTGACGTCACGTGACATGACTTCGTGACGTCATGTGACATCACGGCTTTGTCACGTCACGAAGTCGTGTGTCGCCATTGACTTCATGACGCCTTGTGACGTCACGAAGTCATGTGACGTCAAGGCTTCGTGACGTCAGAAAGTGGTGTGACGTCACGGCTTCGTGACGTCATGTGACGTAACGAAGCCGTGATGCCATTTCTGTTGCCGCACACGAAAAATCCACGAGTCCCTAGCCATAAACAGCTTCGCTCTAAAGCACGTGGGAGAATATGGAGGGTAAACAAGCTCACGCGGTGCGCGCAGAAAAGACTAACGTCCACGGTGTATAGCCCTACTTTCGACGCTAGTTGCGACGATACCCCTTCAGATATAAACTCTCGCGTAAGGGCACAAAGAAGACATTGCATTTTTACAGGCTTTGCCTAAAGTAACTGTGCTGTGCGTGCGTTTAGACAGCGAGGAGTTAGTCAGCTTCAATAAAATTGTTTTGTCTCCGCTGCATAGACTTCAACTTGAACTTTATTGTTTCTCTCCAGGGGAGACGGGGAGGAAGAAAAAAAAGGCAGGCTGTTGTCGCTTGACAGTTTCTCCTCACCACCAGCAACAAGACAAACTATTTTACATACTAGTGACCCGTAAAACAAGGTTTACATAGGAGCAAAAACATGCATTAAACAAGAAAAAAATATCTGACATACATTATGAACATTTCTTGCAGGTCGGAGGTCCCATCAACAATAGGAACCAATAATACTAGAAAAACGTGAACGAATATCCTTTCTGCTCAAACTCATAAAATTCGTGTAACCAGTGCAGTACGACTTCAAGCCATGTGTCCTCAAGGTGCAACACGCAGTAGTAGTACGCGACCGTATGAATGCCGGTACAATGCTTATCCAGGACGAAACGATCAGGGTGGTTATTAATGCCAGGATCCCTGGGTTCTACAGTTTAACATGCTTCGAGCTGCGATGCGCTAACACATTCAGTTACGGATCTCACTGGGTGTTGCATCCGATACAAACTCTCTGGCGAGGGTTGTTAATTTATATTAAATTAAATGCGCGAGTGCGGATTTGTTCTATAGTAAATTCTGTCGCTCTGAACGTAAAGGCCTGAAGCGTTTTGGCGAGTATGGTTCCAAAGCTCCCAAGAGGAGGGGAGGTTATATGCTTTACTGTTCTTCATAAGCACACTCTTGCGTTTTCGCATTTATAAAAACGATTATCAGGACGCCGTCCTTTGAAGCGATCAAAGACGCCTCGCTCGTCATCGTGTAATTTAATGTCCTCCAATCAAGCTTAACTAAAATTTGTTTCGGTGATAAGCACTGGGAATATACGTTACTAACACTAGAAAAAAATCGAAATTTGTCGAAATTGTTCCGTAGTTCTTACACACATAATGGCAAATCGGGAGAAGTGTGTTACCCACTCAGTATTTGTTGCGGGTCATCATGTTTTACTTTTCAGACCTGCATTTGCCAAACTGTCCGTTCGGAGACGTATGCACACTTCCTAGTTCAGATTCTTTATGCAAGTTGTTATTGCTGATTTGCCATTCTAGCTTTGTGTCAATGTGTCAAATCCTCATTACGTGTAGCATGAAATTTGTGATTTCTACAATTTCAAACTAAGAAAATGAATAAAAAATACATATGCCTACACATAACCACGGCTGAGTCACACTGTAACAAAGAAATTGTTGTAATTTCCTTCTTATAGAAATAAACGCATTACAAGCAATGGCGAACACATATAATACGTAAATATAATAAAGAAGAAGAACGTGAGGCAATCGATGCAAAAAGCCAATATGAAAAAGAAAACTGCCACTGTTTGCACCTGTCTGAAAGTTCGGAAAATTCTGTAGAATTCAGTAGTCCTTAAAACGCGTGCATCTACAGAATTCGTAATGGGGGCTAAAAATAACCTCTCCGTGGAAACAATAAAACAACAAAAGCATTGTTTCTTGTATTGTATCGCGTCAAACATAATGACCTCCTGCTTTCTGCCGAAGCATTTAATATCGTTCTCTTTCTTTCACTTTTCTTACAAGCAGCCCATTCTTTAAATGAAATACCATTCTTTGCTCTACTGGATCATGTTACTTGTGTTGTCTGATTATCGCTCACCATAAATGCTATATTTGTGCTCTCATTTTTGTTACGTTATAGTATTAGATTTATTCTCTAATTAAATAACTCCCAATCTTATTAATCGGTTTATGCCTCGCACGATTGTGAATTATAGATTAATATTTCAAAACAAATCCGGATCACGTTCCATGTAATGCGTCGCTTTGTACGTGACTGAGCACTCGTGTGATACAAGAAAGGCTATGACCTCCGCACGTTGCCTGGAAACGACGTTTGTAAAAAAAGATTTTATTTTTACTTTATTTTTAATCTCCGACGAAGTGGAAGCCAAATATTAGATGCGTAGTCGCTGTTATAAGAAAATTATATTCAAGGAAAACAAACATTTCCTGCCGCTCATTTCGATGTACGGATGGGCACGATCCCATAAGTCATCTGAAGAGAGTTATTTCGGCGCTGTTTTATTATAGCTTCTCGGATATTCTTTTCTTAACGCAAAGTAAAAATAACAAACAAATCTCGATTCGTTTTTTTTTAGTAGGGCTCTATTTTATTTTTGTTCTTCTGGTATTAAGACACTTTTTTCGCCGCCGTGCCTTATCTGCAGTCTAGTCGCCGCAATGGAAATGCAATGGAGATGTGTAAAGGTACCTGAGATGCCGCCACGTTGGATGATTTCCCTGGGCGGCTGGCTTACGGCAGTTTCACCGTTGCTTCGTAAAGAGGTCTGGACGGTCGCTTGGTGGTGGCGGTGAATAAGCCGTTTAAATAACGTAAAAGCATAGCTTTCTTTTTTTAAGTGCATGTTATTTTGGTGGCAATAAACCTTATGTTAGCAAAGCATAAAGTGTATGTGTGTTTTTATATTTACGCGGTGATGATCGTATAAGAAAAAGGGGAAGCGCTGGTGGGAGTCGGATTTATTTTTAAGTTACCGTTATTCTGTCTGCGTTCTAGCACGGTGTCGACGGCTACGTATACGCCGTTCGTCCCGTGCCATTGGGAGAGTTCCTTTTCTGGAAAATAAAACTCATTGTATTTTTGCCATACATAGACCGTGCAGTCGGAATGGCTGAAGATGTAATCAAACACATGATGCATTAGTACGTGCACGATAAAACTGAAGTAGCAAAAAGTATCTTACGGTGGCTACTTGCGACACCGGATCAGTGAGGAAAAGACCTTGCGACGTCGCAATAACATTATCATTATAAGGGCAGACAAATTTTGTAATGCAAACCACCGGTTTTGTATTTTGTAGTATATTTTATAACTGTTTAAAACCATGCATTTATTAACGCGATAGCACTTAGGAGCTCATGTCGCAGAAAATCCGGCGCTGGCGTCGTTGGGACCAAAACTCCCATCATGCAACGCGTGCAGCATCGTGTGACGTCATGCGTGTGACGTTACACGTGGCTGTGACGCTATGCTCCTGTGGGCCCGCTAAATTTGGAGGAAAAATGTTTTCGTCAAATCGAACGAAAGATTTTTCCGCCAAATTTAGCGGAACATTTCTCCGTCAAAATTTATCGGAACATTTTCACTCCAAAATAGTAAAATATTTCCCGCAAAAATTTTGCGAAAAACTTTTACCGCCAAATTGAACGGACGATGTTTCGCTAATATTAGCGGTTCGATAGGGTCACGACCTCACTGCCACGTGTGACGTCACGCGTCACGTGACATGACGTCACACGTGACGTCATGTGATGTCATGTGACACGTGTCGCTACGGACCAGACCACGCACACGCACTTGTGCGGCTTGGGAACGAGCGCGGGTTTCTATGAGAAGGCTTCGCGAACGGGGACCCGATAACGCTATCGCGTTCCACTCTTAAAAGCAAAGCTTAAAATAAGCGGCCCCAAACATTTATTTTAGTTAAGAGGACGGCTATGAAAAGCATAAATATTACCTTAAACAAAGGAGCACCCACAATGCTTCATCTTGCTAGAAGAACAGACATTATGCGAGATTGCTGAAGATGTCTTGTAGCCACTTCATTACGCCTAATCGCGATCAACTAGCCAGTGATTAAGTTACTTTGGTTTCAACAAGCGGTGGGAGAGAATAACGTACAGGTGGTCAACTGTTTAGTTGGTGCTAAAACTCCAATGTGTCGTGATACTGGGACAAGAACTGAAGCAGAACAGGTCCTCAATAACCTTGTTTACTTAAAGTAACAGTCAAGTTTAGCGATTGCTATATGCTATCGACCAGCCGATAGTTGTGTCATCTTAGAAAGACCCTTCAAATGACTATCAAAGTAGATCAAATAAAATATTTACTGCGTATATAAATACATATGGCGGAGCCACGAATAAGAGGGCAATCAAAGTTAGCTTGATGCTGTCCGTTCCCCATGTGTTTGGCAGATAGCAATGGCGATGCAGAATACAATAAAAACATAAGCAAATCGGTTTACATAAAATATTACATAGCATATAAAAGTAAAAACAGCCATTTATCGTATAAACTATAAACATGAAAGGTATCTATGAAATATTTGTGTAATGTTGGTATGGGTTAGTGAATGGACTGCATACTGTATTTTGTACGATGAGACACCTTCCATTTCTATGAGCAGCGGGTGTGGAGGTGTTATATTTCAGGTTAAATTTGATGTGTACTTCAAAAGCTAATCACTTCAGGAGATGAAAAACAAAATGACATTGTCTGGAGGCATTAAAACAACAGATATGTGAAACAATTTATATATGTTGAAATTAATCATTTTGAGTGGAAAAGTAATTAACGTTATCGACAAAGCGCAAAACCATTTTCTTAATAACTTCTTATTTGGATTTGATTTTGTCGTCGTGCCCAGACAAGATGACAATAATTTATATGAGATTTAGATAATGCATGATATCTACGTAATTTAGTTTCTTCGGGGAGATGGCACAACCTGTCACAATAACACCGAATGATTTTATAACTTGCTGATAATATAATTTATATGATAATCAGAAAACAAATTATCTGAAGATATAACGCCTAATGTTTTATGTTTCTTTTCAGTTCGACTGGCATATAATTAACTTGGAGTGTTTTTGTTTAGGGCGAATTGTTTATTGATTGATCCAGATAAATTTGCCTTCGTTTCTGTTTCATTCGACTTAAGCCGATTCATTTTTGACCACGTTATGGATTTAGCAAGCATATTATTTTGTGTTACTAAGTTATCCGCGTGCGCGTCCGAGAGGAGTAGACTGGTATCATCTGCATACCTTAGAGAATGAATGTCATCGTAAATATTAATATTATCATTTATATAAATACTAAATAGAAACCTAAATATGCTACCTTGTGGGACACCATATCAGAGAAGCGTAACTAGTCGATAAATTACCATAGATCTGTGCACACTGGATGCGTCCTTCTAAATATAAAAACAAAAACGAAAGTGATGAACTCGCGACTGCCGTACTGGTATGATGTTTCAATCGGGAGTTTTCGTCGATCGTTTCCGTCGTCCCGCAACGCTCTCCGCAACCCGCTATGAGATCCGGGTTTCTTCAGTCAAGGCTAGCGGCGCGCATGGCGCAGTAGCGGTCTCTTCGTAGCGGAGAGCTTGGTGGAGGGAAAAACGGTTTACGAAAACTCCCTAATGAAGTATGTTGGGATTAAGGCAATCAAAATCATTAGTGAAATCTATAATAATGGCTAATGTAAAAATAGCTCAAGATAGAGGCTTGTGCGAGTTTGCTATTCATGACTGAAATGTAACAGCGCAAATGATGACACACACAGGCTACACGCACACCGCCAAAAAGAACCTTTCACATCGCGCTGTTACGTAATGGCGCGACGTGAGAGGTTACTTTTTGTAGGTGTACGTATGTTCTTAGTGTGTGAGTCATATTTTGCACTGTTACATTTAAGTAATGCCAAAAGTTTGCTTTCAGTATTATGTGTCCATCAATCTCTTTTGTAAAAGGAGTGGAAGATTCCGTAGATATTGCCTTGCTAAAACCAAATTGAAACACAGAAAGTTCAGATTGTCAGACAAAAGCATACCAAAAGATTGACGAACTTTTTTTTCGAGCAATTTATATATATATAGAGATGGGCAGAAGAGAGATCGGTCAATAATTGATAAATACTTCATAATCACCTAAGCTTATAGAAACACTGACACTTTCGCGAGTTTCATTTTCTTTACCGAAATGTTTCACACGACGAGTAGGCATATAGAGACGTGTACAAAATGTGGCGCAGTTATGTCAAGAATACATTTAATGGGTTTAATTTCTGGATCGTCATCAATATCCCATGTTTTGCTGATTTCCCTAAGGTAATGAGTGTTCGAAATACTTACAATATGTAGTAGGATAGAAAAAAAGTGAGCAGACGCGAATTTACAGCTCCCTGTAGCGCAGAATTGCAGCGGCAGCCTCTGGAGGAGGAGGAGGGAAGGGTACCAGGGGAGGGCATACCTCCCCTCTTCTTCTCCCCTCCTCCCCTCATTCTTCCGTCTCTCCGCGGGGAGGGGGGTCACGTGACCTCGGGGGTCACCGTAACCTGGGGGAGGTCGCCGACCTCGAGAGAGAGAGTTCTCGCGCGGTGCATTATGCGGACATTTTCACATAGTCAGCCGCGCGGTTACGCCGACGCCGACGCCGACGCCGCTCAGAGCCGGAAACGGGCGCCTAAGAGCTGCGCTCTGACAAAAGGTAGATTCATTGACTCTTGTTGAAATACCGCCCGCGGCTGCATTACAGTATGACCTCGACGCCAAATTAACATAATGGAATTTCAAACATTCAGCAAGCAAAGCCTCAGATACGCTTTGTCATCTAAGTTTAGTTCCTCTATGGAACTGTGTAATCTACAGCGCAGAACAATTTCATTTTTGTTTGAAAATGTCTGAATATTCCTTTGAAGCCTCGTTGAACATGTCATTGTAGTATTCATGCTTTGCCGTCTTTGGATCAGGTAATAAAGTATTGTCATATAATCTTACTATTACTCGTTTGGTTCAGGAGACTTTTAGGAACAGAATTTCTGTACAAACAAGGTTTGTGTCTTCTCAGTCGAATGTACGCAGGTGCAATACAAGGCTTGCGAATTTTCTTTTATAAGTTAATCGTCCTACGTTAAAAACACCCCGGTTATAAATATTATGAAGTATGTTTTCGTTGGCACCGTTGATGCTTCTTTGTGTTATTCGCGTCCAATCTATAGCTACATTTTAACTTATGAAACACAATAGGCTTTCATCCGATATGAACTGATGGGAAAAAACAGCTTTCTTCTGACACTCGTTTAAATATCTGAAGAATTAAAATAAATAAAAGTCGGCGGATGATCACTAATGTCACTGCGAATAATGTCTAGCGGCATTACCTTAGTTCTAATATTTGTAATAGAAAGGTCAGAACACACGTGCTGAAAAGTTCTATGCTTCTGTGTGGGTGATATAAATATGTTTAGAAAACTATAAGGAGCGAGAGTATCAGTTGTGAGGATAATGGGTAGTTTCACGCATTTTAACGTGAAAATGTCCTCCCACACTAACGGGAAAATCTGTTGCATTAAAACTCGGGCTTGGGCTAGTTGGTCCATTACTGAATAAATGTAGCAAAAGCGCGAACAAACGATGACAATAAAGAAAACACGGACGACAGGACAGGCGCTTCTGAAAAAGGAAGGAGCCCAGTGCAGCGCCTATCCTGCCGTTCGTGTTTATTTATTGTATTCCTTTGTTCGCGCTTTTAACCTTTTATTCATTAACTCGAAAATCGACTTGCGCATGCAAATGGCAAGTAACTGTCCAGAAAAGAAAGAGAATTGCCCTTCTTTACATAACCCGAGACTGGGGCGAGAAAACTATGAAGCATCAAAACGTGGAATAGAAAGGCGAAGTGATAGGAAGGCATTGTCTCAAACACTGCTTAAAGGTTTATTCAGTTCTCTCTGCTATATACCCCCTCCCAAGGTCGCCAGCCCTCCATACAGCACTGCGCACAAAGAAGTCTGTCTCTCCAAGGAACACAGACTTCCTCTTTTGAAACTTAAACCGTAAGACAGCGCAAACGAAAAAAAAAAATGTCACCGATTCGTCCATGGCGGGCGATAAACAACAGAGAAGAGTAGAATGTTCGCATCGTAAGTTCAAAATTTCGTAATCATAGTGATCTTGGAGAACGAAGTTAGACTTTCACATTGAATGCCTTTCGTAACCCTTATCTAAACACCTCGCCATCTCCGCTCACTTATGTTGAGAATATATATATATATATATATATATATATATATATATATATATATATATATATATATGAAACCTGCAAAACTAACATATTCTGGTTGGTCTGACACCATGTTTCGAAAAACATATTGTCAAACTTCACGAACTTTAACAAGATTGAAAATGTCATCGTGGAAGACTACCGCGGCATATTAAGGTTTTTGTTCTTTGGCGGGCTTCATGGCGCAAGACCTCAGACAAATATACTGCGCCGATGCACACTAATTTGCGTTTAGAAAAACAAATTTTAGGCCAGTCACGCACGTCAGTGCTGAAAGGAGATCTCCAAGGCATCTGCTTTCCTAAATATTGGCGTGGGCACAACCCGAGGACTATTTCTAGCATGTCTCTGAATGACGGAAAAACAGTTTGTGTTCAATCTTCTGTGCGCGCTCATTTAGAGCTTGATTTTCAAGCCCCTGCGAAACTAGATAAGCAGAACAGATATGGAGCAAGTCTTCGCAGCGATGCTTCACATTTTACACCTGCCAGCATCGGCCACATTGCCGGAGCCGCTCCGGGTGGTTCCATTTCACCCGCATTGGAGGACTCATTTGGAGCTCGGCTAAACCGCAACACGCGCTTATCAGTTTCGGTTTCGCGGCGTAGAGCAGTTCGTCAGCGTCATGTCCCGGCTATCTCATACTAACGCCGCAATGGCTGTCTAAGAGAGACCAGAGTGAGCCAATGCGATTATTCTGACTCTGTTACAAAGTGCGAGATCCGTGCCATCATCCTAAATATTGAATGTGTTTTTCACAATTTTTTTTTCTTTTAAATATGAAAATCATGTATAACTTTGATATTTGTTTATTGGCAGTGCCTGTTCTTACATTTTACACCAGAAAAAACTGGTAACAAACAGTGATGACTAGCTGGTTTCGAACATTGGTGGCCATGTCTCCGGGCATGACGCCGATCATAGCCGATCTTCAGCCAGACGGAAAGCAAAAACTGTTGAGCGTGTTCAGGCCCTGTTGAGCACCCAGTGAGTGTCTCCCCTCGACGCAGAATGGAATCGCCTGAAGCGCCCCCCCCTCCCACCGTCGTCTCGGTCACGCGCTCCCAGTGGGTCTTTCACATTGCAGGAAACTGTACGTGTGTTTCGCTTGCGAAAGTTAATTAGGAGGTCTTCAGTAGGCAATCTTGTTTTGACGGGCCCTAAACTTTTAGAGTGTGTGTAAGCATAATTAGTTTATTTTGTGCCTTTACGGGGAGCCACCGTCCCAGATATGCAAAAACGGAACTCAGGCGCCACATACCTGCGGTGTGTGGCGTTCTTTAAGCCGTGATATTACTTGTGTCACGAAGAACTGCGGTAAACAGTCGATATTTGAGGAAGATTCTAAACACGTGCTTACTGCGCCACTGTAAAAAAAGAAAAAAAAAGTATCCAGCGATGGAAACGGTGCATGGACACGTTTACGTACCTTCGGTTTTCAATCAATTCAGAAAGGAATTCAAAGCATTGTGCAGAAAATTCACGTACTCAACATATGTAATACTTCGTCACGCAGGCATCCAAAAACAGCAGCAAAGACAAATAGGCTAACACGTACAGCGCATTCAGCCGGGATAAAAGGTACACAAAAACCGTCCACGAATACGTTCGCATAATACAAACACACACATTACAGGCAGACTCGGAGCACATTCCGGCAAAGTGAAGGCCAAGGAAACAGCTCCATCATCGGACCCGAGTTGTATGCCCAGATATCAGAGTTCTCCTAACAGCTGAGACGGGGTCACGTGATGTGTGGGCCTTGTGTACATTCCCAGATGTGAGGGGTTAGCGAGAGCATTGATCGTCCTCTAGCGCATCCGCCTTTCCGACAGGTTGCCTTATTGCCACGCTACAATGCAACGCATTCGCACTTGTAACTCACCTGCCCAGAAGGCGTCCGCCATTAAACAGCAAACGCCTTCCATCGTTTCAGTTTCTGCCTCTCTTATTTCTCGTCTCTCTAACCGGAGCCCGAATCTTGTGGGCGGAGGAGGCACAAGACCTGTGCTTCGGCGGAGAGCTCGGAGTACGTGCGCTGCGCAGTGTCGAGGTTGGAGGGAAGGGTACGGTGAGGAAGAGTGCCTGAGAGTGGTTTGCGAGCGGGGCATGGGAGCGAGAGGGGAGTCCCGCTCGCACGCGGTGCCGCGACCCGTGGTCGGGGGCCGCCCTGGCTCTTGACCAAAGGCGAGAGGCCTCCTCGGCAGCTAGTCGATGCCTCATTTCCAACGGCGTCGTTGATCGCCGCGCTGGCCTTGAGCGGAAGGGAGCGCGGATCTCCGCCGTACGCCGTGGTTCGGACTCGGATGCGGAAGGGGCCGCGGGCAGCCGCCATTTTTCTAGCCTATAAACCTCTGCGGGAAGTCACGTGCTGATTGTTATAATGTTTCAACTAGTGCGGAAGAAAAGAGAAGTGTAAGAAGGTCAGCCTCGACGGTGAATTTTCGCTTGGGGTACACAGATCTCTCGTCATGGGCACTGACAGTTTAACGGCTTTCGAATTGAAGTCTGCGCTCGACCGCCCTTCCGCACGGGGCGCGTAACACCTTGTTTAATTATTCATTTTTACATTCTACTGGCCCGTGGGCCGTGGCAGGGAGGAACAACATATAACAAAACGATACAGTTCATACCTCCGATATAAACTATGAACAATACCGTATTTACAAAATTGGATACAAGACGCGCCCATAGCACCAATGAAAAGAAAAAAAGCAAAATGCTCTTAAAAAGTATGTGCGAAAAGTCTTGGGTCCGTTACTTGAAAAATTTAATAGATTACAATTACGTATTACCGACCCTCAAATGTAATGGATTACCATTACAGATTACTTTGGCTGAAAAGTACCGAAGCATTTTACTCGTTACGTTACCGATTACTTTAACTTTACGTGTCTCGTAAACTTATCAAGAAAAATATAATTTTTTTTTTATGTTTTCAAAAATTTTCTGCAACACTAATTTCGATTTTTCATAATCCCACATTATGTTAGTCCTTGAAAAAAAAAATACTCAAAAGACGCCTAAGCACTTCTTATGTGTTCTGAACGCGAAGGCATCTCTGTCGTTCTTCTGCCCTCTTAGTTCGTCTGCGGTGTACTGGCGCGGACGGCCACGGTTGGCTATGGCCAAGGTTGCGGCTGCCAACGATATAGATGCCTCAGGCGCCGCCATATTCCAGATTGCTGGCAGTATATTAGAATTTGTCATTGTGTTTGGTAGGAACATCGAACTTACCCGTTGTGGCTAGTGGTGGCTTAAATGTATGACGAGCCTCGGCTCTGTTCTTGGTACCTCACATTTTTCCAAACTGTGGGTCGCGACCTCGACAAATTAACTAGGGGGTCACGAGTCGGCTCCCAAGCTTGAAAAAATTTGAACTTTTCTTCTCTTCGGTGGCGCTAATGACAAAAAGAACGAGTCTCAGCTCAAAGCTTACCGAGCCGGAACTAAGATATACGGCGCCCAAACTCGTCCCTTGATATAGGACATTGTGCTCTAACAAACAAGCTGACTTTATTCATTACGAAGGGTCGTTCTTAGTGGCATACGTCTTTTCTTATTGCGACGACTTATATGCCACCTGATTCAGTCTGACTATATTACCTGGAAATTAAACTTTCAAAGACAATTTGTTTGATAATGCAGTGAGTGCGCAGGCGAGCTGGTGGATGTTAACCATTTTGTGCTTAGCCCGAGACTGAGGCAGGAAAAGGGGAAGGTTTCAAAGTAGAAGGAAATTGAACAGTCTAGGACACGTCTCTAACACAGCTAAAGGCAAGTTTATTTGGTCACCCTCTTATACACCAACTCATGTTTCCAAACACACCGGAGCGCCCGGAGCGTCCCTAGCGGACGCCACCGGCGCCGCGCATGCGCGATGGGGGTGTGGGCAACAAGCTCGCCGTCGCCCATAAACAAACCACTGAAATGCGCTGTTATCGGCGTCGGTGTGAGTACCCCTGCCCTTTATCACTTTCGAATTGTTGATTCTACGTCTTCCTGGCAATGTCTGACTACATGAGCGGCGTCAGCGAAATTAACGAGGCTCGTTACACCGCAGAACTTCGCGTGAATAATCTGACATGCGGCGATTCATTCCGCGTGGACGCCGCAGAATGTACGCTAAAGCCTGATTCCCATGATGAGATTTCGCTCGCAATTTTCAGTCGCGACGTCGCTGGGGCTGCAAAAGCGTGAACCGTAGCTGAGATGGTCGACGTCGATACTGAAAATCACAAGCAGGATCGGACGAAGTGAATCAGGCATAACAAGTCGCTGATGGCCGCTGGTAACAATAATCAACATCTCCTTGTATCTACTGTTTACGTCGAGCCTGCTTACCAACCTTCAAACTTAAGTCTTTTGAGGCCTGCACTTACTTCTTATCGCAAGTACCGGGCCAACATTTGGTCTACGGGCCGGTGTCGTCTAAAAGAGCAGACGACAAGCAGAAGCGTTTGAAAGAGCAGACGACAGTTCGAACGATCAGACGGCCGTTCGAACTTCAAGACGCACTGAACGTAGTCCGCAGGTGGGCCGTACAACTTGACGGTTTTCCGGCGTTCATGTTGGAACAAAACAAATAAATCTGATGACCACAAGTATCCGTGAATTCAACCCAAAGTGCTTCCCGCTCAAGCAATTGTGGTCCGGCGGCGTCTGGTTTACCATTTTTACGGCACATATCCACGTTCTCGGACGAACCGAGAACATGAAAACTGATCTTCAAACCTTTCTCGACTCTTTTGGAACAGCCCCAGTCGCGGCGGTTTGACGAAAAGGCATGTTTTCGTCAGGTTCCTTTCAAAACAACGCAGGAATGCACGCCTCACATAGGGCCTTCCGCCCACAGCCCCAGACCGGAAGTGCGACCGACGCGCCACCACCGCGCCGTGACGTAACGGAGATGAGTTCGTGTAAATACACTCCACGAACTTCACCACAGAACCGTCTCGCCCTTTTCGACCTCCAAAGCCAAAAGATAACAAAGGTCTCATCTCTTTCCACGACAATTGTCAAACGACCTTGAACAATCTTGACGTTTTCCACAAAGCAACACACTCTAGCTCCACCTCCCTGAAGACATTTGACCGAACCGTCGCGTACATAGCACACCCTCCCCCTCTACTCTCCGGCCCACAATCCCAATGCATCCTGGCAACAAAAGATTCCAATCCCACCCGAAGACACAAAGGAGGAAACCACTTACACCCTTTCACATTCAACTTCCACTTTACAAAACTGTTAAATCCGCAAGAATGTCTTTGCACTGCTGCTAAGCTACTTTGAAACTTTCCTCTTTTCCTGCCTCAGTCTCGGGCTAAGAACAAAATGGTTAACAATTTGTTTAACGGGATGCTGAACCGAAATTCTGATTTCACAAAATAGCCCTGCAGAAGTGTTCAACAGGGTGCCATAAACCATGAAACATTACTCATAGAGCCATGTCTCGAGCGGATGGCCGTATCTCTGGATGATAATGAAGCGAATGAGGGAGTATGCTGACGTCATCTTATCGCAGAAGAGTTAAGAAGGAGGAGAAATGGCCTCGCTCCCTTTCCTCTCCGCGCCCTCGCGGAGTCAAAGCGAAAAGAGGAGGAAATCAGAATCGCGAGGTCACGCGTTTTTCGGCCTTGCGCGAGCGCGCTCTTCTTTTACAAAAATACGACGATCCGTTGGAAATGCCGCTTTATAAGTGACGTTTTGGGATTTGTGGCATCCCGCCTATCGATTCTGCGTTGTTTTCTGAAATTCGATTTTCGTTTCAGCATCCCTTTAAGCATGTCCATGCACTGAAATTGAAGAGCTTGTGGCAGTGCGAAAATAAAGAGGGCGCTTGCGACTCGTTGGTTTAGATTTCGATGGGTCACATGGTTGCAGAATTTAGGTGGCATTCTTGTAATCATTATTTTACACTTGTAATCATTATTTTATTTTAGTGGAGTCCATCGGTGATTACGTGGTTTGGACTGTTGCACAAAACAGAGAGGGGAGGAAGCAAAGTTTGAAGGTCATCAGTCTTTCTCCCCTCCCCCTTGTCCCCTTCCCCCGTCCTTCAAACCCCCGATTCAATTCCATAGAGTTTACATGGAGGTCTCTATTCGGCTTGGAGGTCTCAAACCAACATCTTCAAACAGATCGGATTGGACTCGGTTCGATGCTCATGGTTAGCGAATCGAGGCGTTTACATGACACGATTCGATACGCTAACTCGATTCAAGGCGCTACTGTCATATTTATGTAAACGCAGCCATTGTCCTCCACCTGGTTCCGGAGCGAGGCTTTCAGGCATCACAGTTTGCTATTGGCGACGAGATGTTTTGGTGGCGCCACCTCGCGGGCGCCCTCCTGTGACGCGGCTGGTAGGATGCGAGCAGACGACGTGCTATTTCAAAGCACGAAGTGGATATGTTATAGTTTGCATCTATGCCAATTAAAACTGTTTATTTCTTAAAAAAAACAAACGTGTATAACGTTTTTGTGAGTGATCTTTCTAAAGAAAATAACAGCGCCTCGAAGTTGCTTTTTATATAAGAAAATATAATTGGCAATTAGAAATTGGAAAAATCTTAAAAATGTTCAAAAACAAGCCTCGAGCTTCACATAACAGCTTGCGCGGCGTGCATCAGGGCTATTCACAGCCTCTCTGAAGGCTTGTTTTCTTTTTTTCGGATCTTGGAGGCTGCTGTAGAAAACGGTTTTGCATTCACCCGAGTAAATGACGTGCTGTTCTTAGCTATGCACGCGCACACAGTTGTGTTGCAAAGCTCTGCACACTTGTTCTAGTTGAGCTGGCCGATACCGACGCTTCCATCCAAGTGTGATTTGACAGTTGCTGCCGAGCAAATGCTCGCCAGCAACTGAGGCTTAACTCCTCCCGAATCGAATACGCGGCAAAGAAGCTGGTCACATCGCGACGTTTGCTCGAAAGAAAAGCAGAAATTTTTATAAATTGCTAAATTGTCGGCCATGGCCCGGCAAATTCAGGTGATTGATTTTGTTATATTCTATAGTTTATTAAGAATTGCTTACAAATTTAAAACTGCTCGCTGAGAAGCGCATCACGCATTATGCGCATTTGGGTCCGCAAATATTAAACAAACACACGGTAGTAATTCATAGCAGGTGCATTCTTCATTTTTTGGGACGCTGAAGTGTCACCGACTTACTAGATTGAAGGCTTAGATCGCGAGGGGGTCTCGCACGTTTCGCATCGACCGGGTGAATAAGCAAGGATTTAGTTGAAACGACTACGGAAGCCAGCCACTGCTTCTTCCTGCCGGTTATTTTAAGGAAAAGGTCGTTTACTGGTTTACAAAATTAAAAAAAGGAATCAATTCGGAACTAATAAGAAACCAGCATTCACAGAACACATTGGAACCAACAGCATACACGGAGTCGCTTTCACTGAAGTGTTTACTACACACGCAAGTGGTTCTCGAGTTTCGCTTTACTATTTTCAATTTGATGAGACATTCTTTCTTAGTTTTATTTTGTCCGAATCATAATCAAACATACACCCTACTCGCCGTGGTAGATGTTGTAGTAGGATAAAGTGCAGGATATTCTATTGTCATCATCAAGCTTTTTGTACTGGGGTAGAGAACAGCACACCACCTTCCGAGCGCTTCGACACCTCAGCGCTCAAAATGTTTGTTGGCACGACTACGCGTGCCACGTTCGGTTTCAAACTTTGGTAAAATGTCCTACTACAAATATCACTTCGCCAAATAAACACAACGTGTGAAACCGGCTTTGCCGCGTGTTACCCAAACAGCGCAGGAAGTGAGCTGACGAGCCGAGGAATCCAAGATATGCGCGGTCTGTCCCAGTCTGTCCTACCCGTGACGTAACAAACGATGATGATGATAGCTAGAGGAGCGCCCTCTGTAGTTCGCACACGCCGCCAATAGAGAAGACCGATGGCGATTCCCCAGTCGTCGGCCGTCGGTTGTCGACCAGATGGGAGCCACCGAGATCTCGCAACCTAAATTACCTCGAACGCCGGACGGCGTTCGGGTAATTTAGGGATCGCGGGCATGAAGAGTTTGCGCAACTCTGATCTAATAGGCCAACCTATCAGTCAGTTTCATAAAACTATCACTGCCGCCATGCACCGTGGGAGCTGTAGTCTTTTTGCACGCTCGACAACCCCGTGGGGGGTCCGCGCGAGCGAAGCACGAGGCTGTAAAAGCTGCCTCGTGAGCTGGTGCCTGCATCTATGTGATACAGTTGTTAGTGCGTCACGCATGCGTGGAACGCTTAGTGAGTTCGGTCTATGAGCGATTTTCACCAGGTGCTTTTGAACCTCGGCTTCGTGTTTTGATCGCAGGCGCTGTGAATACCTGATTTGCTGGAGAATTCTTGCCAGCGAACCAGCCGCCACAGCTTTCTGTTCTAGGTGCTATGTGCCGCCGATTTTGCTGGAGTGGCCAATAAAGATAATTCACTGGCGGCCATAGGATAGGAGCGGGCATAACTCAAGCCTCGACCAGGGCGCCCCCAGTGACAAACAGACCATTTCCATCGGTAGGTCCTTTTTAACAGCTGAGCTCAGATTACGTTCGCTCTACAGGGTGAAACAAGGAGACGGCAGGCTCTTTAAATCGACCGCAAAATTCGGTTTCTTAACCTATCGCTCTACGATTTTGTGCAGCGTTGCCCCCAGATGGTGCATTTTTTTGTAAAATTTGCAAAGAGCGAACTTACCTGAGGAAAAAGTAAAGAAAGAAAAAGGCTTAGCTCCTATGGAAACGCAGCGACGCCACCGGTCTTCAAACAACACGGCGCCGTTTCGCACGGGAGACAAGAGATGGCGCAACGAACGCCGCCAACGAACGAGCATACGGCGCCGAGAGCCGGCACTTTAGCAGACGATCTCTTCGACTCAAAAGCGGCTCGCGTTCCGCAGGCGGCGACATTTGCAGAAACAAAAACAGGCGCGGTAACAACAAGGAACTGCAGTTCCTTGTCTGCTAAACACGGCGGCTCTCGGCGTCGTCTGCTCGTTCGTTGGCGGCAGTTGGCGTCGCGACCGCTTGCGCCATCTCTTGTCTCCCGTGCGAAACGGCGCCGTGTTGTTTGCAGACCGGTGGCGTCACT
Source organism: Ixodes ricinus (assembly GCA_037355805.1). NCBI lineage: Eukaryota > Metazoa > Arthropoda > Arachnida > Ixodida > Ixodidae > Ixodes > Ixodes ricinus. Next base: position 50,404 of record JAZHYW010038251.1, read on the forward strand.
GCGTTTCCATAGGAGCTAAGCCTTTTTCTTTCTTTACCTTTTCCTCGGGTAAGTTCGCTCTTTGCAAATTTTACCAAAAAAATGCACCATCTGGGGGCCACGCTGCACAAAGTCGTAGCGCGATAGGTTAAGGAACCGAATTTTCCGGTCGATTTAAAGAGCCTGCCGTCTCCTTGTTTCACCCGGTAGTTTTGTGCCACGGGAAAAACAATGCGGAATTTGTACCAAACTTAAACTCGTTGTAATCGCTTCCCGACGAGTAGGCGGCGACAACAGCTGAGTGGCAGCGAACAATATGGGAGCCCGTATTCCAGAGAATATCGAGCTGCTCGATCGGTGAGACGTCCGTTACGGGCCGCGTTTGCAATACGAGCTATAGGTGACGAACAGGTTGGTCGTCCGTGTGCTTCTCCGCCTTTCCGCCTGCTTTCCTCCTAGCCACTCGATAACGCAACGGATGTGCACTTCCGACCAATCTCTGATGGAGACATCCCCCATTAAACTATAAGCGCTCCCCATGGTTTGAGGTAACCTTCTCCACAATCCAGACTCTCTACTTAACAATATGGGAGAGAGGCGACTCCGCCGGCTTAGATGCATAGAGAGCTTTAACTGGACGCCATATTTGAGGGCGATGTTCAGAGCTCATGCTGAGAACGAGCTCACATTAATAGGTTGCTAAGACCGGTACTCTTGATGGTGCGGAATGTACGTTCCAAACGATCTCTGGAGGCTCGCCGTCAGCACGTGCTCAGCAGCCGCGCACACACTTGTGGCCGCCAGTGGGTACTGCCTACAGGAGTGTGCGCGACTGCTGAGCGTGTGCTGATGTTGAGCTTCCGCAGTTCTTGTACAACGTGCATTCCGCGCCGTCAAGATTGCATGTCTTTGCATGCTTATTATGTCAGCTCGTTCTGAGCATACGCTCTGAACAGCACACTCAAATACGACGTCCCGGTCCGCTACGAAGGCGGGCAGTGGTAGTATGGAAGAAGAAAAATTGGTAAAAGGATTTTGAGCGTTTTGGAATCAATCACTTAAAATGGGTTGTAGAGTGATATCCATGGCTGTCGGTATCCGAGAGCTGCTTATATAAAGATTACCAAGATCGTGTGGCTATAGTCTTCGTTGCGTAGTATTTAGAGAACACAAATCTAATAATTAAGTTCCTTTATGTATTGTGCCAAGCGTCATGATCTGAATCTGCTAGATCACGCCGAACCAAACATGGCGATTGCTTCAAGCTCCTTCATTTTCTCTCCTGTGTGACGTTTAGTTACGGGGAAATCCAAGCATAAACTTGTTAGGTTCCACAATACCCTCTTATATCTGATAAGACGCCGGTAGCTGTTATTTCCTACTGACAACCGCTTCTCCTATTTGTTTTCGCTTTTTGAACTTTATTTTTCAAGCATTGACTTTTTTACAATGCGGCTACCACGCCCTTTCCTATTCTATAAGTATAGGAGCTGCTTTTGATACCTCGGTAGCATCTCATTCCGTTCAATTTTGTTTGTAAAGGCCTGAATTGGTGGCACAACTGATGTTTTTCTTTTCACCAATACGTGCCGTTAATCACAGAAATGTAGGCAATTATCTTTGGTGGCACTTATATTAAGCGCAAACAATAACATACGCCTGCTTCTGGATGATTTACTATAAACGATAGAAACAATGCCACGGCAATGCGTAGTTCCTATTCTTTTGATACCTGTTCATGTAGACAGATCGAGACATAATTGTTTCCTTTAAAGTAAAAATATATCACCTTGAGTCGGGGGAGGAATCATTAAGGCTGGTTTTGTTTGAACCATTGAACTGGAGCGCAAATGTTATGATACTTGACGTATTGAAAATATTTGTTCATGCACGGATACACTTTTCATCTCTTGGTTTAGCACTAAATCATAAATACTGGAATCAATATCGCGCGTTAAAAAAATGTGAAACAGCATTATTCTTTTTGTTACGTTAGAATACAGTTGTCGATTTTCACGAATTGATTCCACCTAAATTCGTCTATATTTGAGGCCGTTGTTCTCTCTGCTTTATTAGTTCTTGAAACTTTCAGGCTATGTGGCAGCAGAGCCATGTTGATAAATGTATTGGAGTTTCCGAGCCAAATATAAAGAATTTTATTCAATTGATACCTGTCTGTAATTCCAGCCTTTCTTCTTAGAACAACAATAAATGTGACGCGGAGAACACTTCAGTACATGATAGCTGGTACTTCGCACTCAATAGGAAACATTAATTTATTAGTTGTATTGATGAACCTACCTCGTAAAAAGCGATATACAGAAAGGTCAGTTTCGAAATAAAGTTCAAAATGCATAATTTAAGGTCTGCTATAAAATGTATATATTGTTGCATAATACTTTGGAATGTGGTAATGTTAAAGTCGTGTGGTTAAAAAAACCAGTCTTAGAAAATACCTGAAAAAAAAACGGCTGAATCATTATCAGATTCTAATTTTTAGTTACATGTGATTTCTATGTTTTTGTGTACTTCTACACTTCTTCATTAAAATATCATTGTTCCTATGAGCTCTTATTATTATTTTTATCACGCGTAAAACGTATCGGTTTATTTAAGTCTTAAAGTAGGTGTAGGTATAGCTGGATAAACAGCTGTGAGAGATTCAAATCTACGGTACGAGGGAAAGCTCAAATTAAAATAAAATAGATGCCGCTGTCCGGATTTGTTCCTTTTTTTGTGCGTATCACGAGCCTCGCGAGTGAGTACACTTCGGCTTCGGTTTCTTGTTTCTTATCATCCTGAAGCAAAAGATTTAGTTGAACGGGTATTATGTGGCATCAAACGATTTACGACAATGCATCAATGTTGTACACGTTCCTTGAAAAAAGGAACGAAAGCTCGTTTCCCGTTCCTTTTGTATGTCGGAACGCGTTCCCGTTAGAAGTTCGATTGGTTGAAAGGGGAACTCGTTCCAATTCACAAAATGGAACGTATAGTTACATATACGTTACATTTGTATTTTGCTGATTACCACATTTAGTTACATCAAACCGAATTGTTTTTATCTATCCCATGAAATGGCAACATTCGAATTTGAATGTCGTTATGGAAGGACACAAGGAGAAAAAAGAAGGGGAAGCAAGGCATCATTTGTTGATATATTTACTTCTAAATATTTCAGTGTTTCTTCATGAAGAAGTTTGTAGTGGGCTATGCAGACGAGCCAAATGTACTGTTACCCCACATTGCACGAGCATTTTATAGCAACCTCACACGTTTGAAACTGACAAAGTCCCTTGCTCTAACTTAATAACAGTTGGTTCTCGATGTTTCTGACCGCAAGACGAACAAGTGGAGAAGAGTGTAGGGTTTTCGGAAGGTCAGTCTTGAAAACTATCAGTCCTTCGTGAAGGTTGGGTTTGTTGTTCAGTTTGAAGTTGGCAGAAGAGGAGAGGCAATGAAAGTTAATTTGTGTGCATCTGGCCAATGTTTGGGATACAAGGGTGCGTTTGATGTCTGTTAACCTGTTCTTTCGATGTAGCGGTAGGTTTGTTTGTAAAAGTTCAGTGATGGCTGTAGCCGGCCTTAGATTTGCGTTTGTATGAGGATTCATGGAAGCAAAGAAAGTAGCGGAGTTTTAGACGTCCCTTTTTTTGTTTTTCCTTTCGACTAATTGTTTTCATATCGGTACCTCAGTCTGGGCACTGAAAAGAGAATCAATGCCTACTAGCTCTCCTCCAAACCGAATATTACAAAGCGAGGACCCCCCAAAATAAACCCTAAGCAACAAAACCATTAACGAGATCCTGCTCTTTGTAAATATATTGCTTTTATATCTTTAAAGAATTCCCCTCTAAGAAATAAAATAAAAATTACCCTACTGGACGAAGAAAAGGAACGCCGTTCATATTTCCGTTCCCGTAAAAGTGTAGCGAGCTCCCGTTACAGTTCCACCAATGCAAAGCGGAACGGCGGCGTTCCTGCGGTGCTCCTAAAAAGAACATGTTCCAGGACCGGCGTTCCTAGGAACGCCGTTTCGTAAACACTGCAATGTATCCCGAGTCAACACGTGTATCGAAATGGACGCTTGAGTCAGCAGTTGCTCACCAGAGCAATTCTCATACAGATGAATTGAGGTGTGACCCAGACTTAGCTGCACGTGGAGGGAGCCCGCTTATACCTGCCGATTACTTTCTGGGCTTAACCACCAAGATGACACTGAAAGTACACCGACGGCTCTCGCAGCGACAAGAAAAATATCGATCAACAATGAACAGAAATTGCGACGAGCGACACAAAAGTAGAGTCCCAAAGATCCAACCAGGCGACATGATTCTATAGTAAGTTACAGGTTAAGAAAAGTTTTCGAGGGAAAGGAGGGCAGGGGAGGAGGAAGCAGACGGAATGCTGGAGAGGAGAGGACGAAACCACCTGGCTCTCTTCAGCATTCCGTCTGCTTCCTCCTCCCGAGCCAGAAAACTTTTCATTCCCTGTCATTGACTACAGACAGTCCGAGAAGATGTACGTACGAGGCTCCAAGGCCACATTATCGGGTGTCTATATGGTCACCATACTTGGGTAGTAATTCAATTAGTGTAATTGAATTACTGTAATTTAATCACTTTTATTGGTAATCTTTAATTGTAATTAATTACTTTTGACTAAAAAGAATTGTAATTGTAATTTAATTACTTTCTAGCGCCAGTAATTGCAAACTTTCAGACACCATTACAATTCCTTTTACAAAACTTTGTGGAGCCGACGGAACCTCTCTGAGAGCCTCAGTGCTTGCACAAGCGGCCTAGCTCTCGGTGAAACACTCGCACAAAGACACACACTCACACACACGCACAACATACATAGCGTCGCATTGTTTGTTGTCTTGTTGCTTACACTGCAGGCTGAGAGACAATCCTCTTTGGAGCCTACCTCAACGGCACCGTGTAGCGCCGTCTGCGGTGCAAGAAAATAGCAGCGTAAACATGCCAAAATATTGAGAAAAAAAAATTGAGCTTCAGTTTTCATTCAAGGTTTGGAATTTTAATGGTCTATGAAGTTATTTTTCTTTCTTTTTTGCCAGTTTTTTTTTTACGTCGGACTCTTCCAGTACTGTTGCATACGTGTATCATTGTATTATTTTCAAGTTTATTTCATGTTGGTTTTACTTCGGATATTATTTGCATAAGCACTTTGGAGACTGACCTCGCACCTGTGAATATTGTCGCAATGATTCGGGAGCCCGGATTCGGTTGTTATGTATTTCTGAACCATTATAATTTGAACTCGATGTAAATAATTTACAATGCCATGATGTTTGTATGTGAATGTGGTCGTATTAGCGCGTGTGGATTTTATTTTTATATTGTCACTTCCAAAATATTCCTATATGACTAATTGTCACAATTTTATTTGCCTGGCTCACTGAAGTCTGTCGACCCAATTTTTTTAGCGAGCTGGCATCTTGCAGCATATCAACTAATGTATTATTACTTATTAAAAATATAAGAGTGTAGTACTTCATTTCCCCATACTGTCAAGTTCTATCATACATTTAACAAAAATCATAAAAAGTGAGTGCAATACGTGAACATAAGAGTAAGGAATGAACAAATACGTTGCGTTCTATACAACTTGTTTAAAGTCACATGGCCCAAGTCGGGTCGCTGCCAGAAATAAGTAATTGTAAAGAAATTTCACTACTTTTTAAAAGTAATTTGTAATTGTAATCAATTACTTTTCACGAAGTAATAATTGTAATTGTAGTTAAAATACTTTTGAAGCAAAGTAATTGTACTTGCAATTAAATTTCATTTTGGAAGTAATTTACCGATGTATGATATGGTCACAACGACATGCAGGCAACCAAGAATTACGAAAGACCCTGTGCTATCTGTAACCAAACTACCCATTTTAACTCACTACTCTTGAGAACGTAGTGCCATTTCAATCCTGGAGGGTTGAGTACAAAAGCCCTGATATGTGTATTCTTCCCCAACTCAGACAAGAAGGAAGGCAACGATGAGGTAGAGAGACGACGAGAAAGCAGAGGAAAAAATAAAACCGTCGTTACTAATGTGAATTGCCTGGAAAATTTAGAAGTGATTGATAGGCTACAGTTTTGTAACTGCTTGTAAGCAGCTATTTAAGTAAAATTGATCGTCACTTATACATGCACCTTTTTTTTTCATATCCAAATGCAGCTCTGATATCATATTTGCGGGGCTGTCAAATATATATTTTAGTGTACGATGCCTGCGCCGCAATGCATCGCACGTAGCGGAGGCTAGATAAGAAAGCCTCCGAGCTGTCACGTTAGGTTTGCCTTTTTGACGTCCATGCAAGTGTAAAGACGCACATTCACGTGCGACGCGTGGTGACGCACGCACGTTGTGCGTTATATATATATATATATATATATATATATATATATATATATATATATATATATATATATATATATATATATATGGATGGGGGGCGGGATTGTTTGCGGGGATGTGAGCTCCGATAATAAATCGAAGCCCAGAAACGCGCCCTAATTAAGCATATTTCCAGCCTGGAAATATAGTTTTTTATGATTCCCAGTAATATTCTAGTTGGGACCATCTTTTTGAACTCAATATTTACTAAACTAATTACTCACAATTAATTCATTACCCAATTATATTGAAAGCTCATAATTTTCCTTAGTTTTTCATAAGTTTTTTTAACTACGGCATCTGCATTTTTTCTGTGCGATGCGTAGTTTAAGCAGGAGAGATTTGACCCGCTTTTCCGGAAACTCCCTGTATAGTCGTGTACAGATAACCTTATATCCACTCTCTTTATATAAGGGTCAATCATTTACATAAACAGCAGACGGGAACCTAAAATAATTACTCGCAGAACTCTCGCTTTAAAATAAGTCTTTATCTACGGTGCCCATAAATACTAACGAAGTGACTTCTATCTTCGAAGAACAAATAGAAAAGCGTTAGTATGTCCCTAACGTTTCAAAAGAAGTTAGTTTAATCATTATCTTTTTGAGGATTGGCAAGATAAAAAGCTTTCTCAAAATAAAAAAAGAATTCTGTTACTGGGCTTCTTTGACGTTTAAAAAGACAACCCTGTACCGTCATTTATGCCAGCATTGGCGTATATACACATTTAGGACATTATATTTGCAGATTTTATTTGTGTTATATATCTCTAAGTTACGAATAACATATATTTGTTTAAGTTTTTCTTGGGAAGCGCCGTCTCAACGCGTTTAAATGTATAAACGTTCGAGACAGTCACATTTATAAGTAAGATCAACCCGTTTTCCTGAGCCTGTTCGTGGGTGTCTCTCAATTACAGCTTCTGGCGATGAGCTATTTCGGACAATGTGACCTTCAAAAGGCCCAAAAGATGTTTTTCGGCATTCCCGGAGCGACAATAAATTGAAGCGCTGGGTCGTTTCCGGAAATAGCTTTTGTTGTTGTCGCCGACACCCAGCTGGATAGGATATTTTTGTGCCATGCCGTCATATTTTCTCTTTTCAGAAAATAGCTGTTTTTTTATCTTCATCACGAGGGGCTCTGGTCGGGACTGAAGGAACCAACAACAGCTGGAACGAGGAAACTAGCGAAAAAGCAAAGGAACATTTATAGAACCAGTTTTCTTTTTCATGAAAGAAATAAACGATGAAGACCCGTTACACCTTCAACGTTAATGTTAATAAGAGAAACGCAGCAACTACTTTATACGTTGGGTTCCGTATTTTAGATAAATCTAAGAGAAAACTCCGAAAAACACTCGACGGTAAAATTTTCTTTAATTCGTTGTTATCCAAAAAACCTAAAATTTCGATGTCATCAAGGAAAATAAAAGCACAGAAGGGAGTGTTGTAGGAGTAAATGTTCTGATAGCACAGGGTCGGTGGTACTCAGGAAAGGCCGCTTCAGTTTCCTTTGAAATCTCGGACAGTTGACCAACGGGCTTACTGTTTACCTCGTCAAGGTTCGTTCGGAACAACGGGTCACTTTACTTTTGGTTCACGATACAGTTTCGGTTTCCAGTTTGCAGCACACCTCTTTTGCGTCTTGGAGGGAGGGTAGAAACTACAAACCTGTTAGTTTCATAAGATGCTCTAATTATTTCAAAGCATTGATGTTAATTGAAGACATAATTTTATGTGCAAGATTTCTCGTGGGACAGTTCGTATTGTCAAATGTAAGGACGTCAATGCTAAATGCAACCGTGGAATATCATTCGATACAGTTGAGTTGTTATGACGTAAGGGTACGTTTGTGTTGGGATATTTTTTTTATTTTCATTTTTGATTGAATCAAAAAATGAAAGCACAACAAAAGTAAACTCTGAATTCCGAAAAGTTCAGTTTCTAAAAAAAAAATTGAACTTCGTTAAACCCCGAATTTTCAGCGAAAATAAAGTTCCCGAAAACACGCTCTAAATTCCACCCGAAAAATTAACTTCAAAATCACGGAATCCTATGGTTATAACAAATTATAAGTGGACAAATAATTTGAAAAGAGCAATTTAAAACTATGTCAAGTAGTACTATTGCTTCTTTCCTAATTATGTTTGTACCTTTTCCATATTTGAAATTCACAACACAGCACGGACACAAGACTCACGCTTTTTCGCATTTTACATTGTATGGGAATTGGCGGGCAGGTTCAAATTATAAGAAAAACAATAACAGAAGAGAACCTGCGACCGCTTGTTTGTGCTAACAGAATGACGACTCTTATGTAATAATAATGATAGTAATAATAATAATGTTTATTTCCATCATAAGATGGTGGCGATCAGGGAAAAAAGCTGTCAGGTACAGCTTGACGGGTCCCTGACCGCCTACAGAAAGCAGCAACAGAGCCAGGAAAAACGGTAATCAAGAGAGAAAAAAAGTACAAAGATTGTTACTATGACACATTTTAATTATAATGCAATTAAATGCAAAGGTGCAACCGAGCTGCACAAGAATGACGAAAATAATCCCTGGAGAAGGGGAACAAGAGGAACAAAGGACAAACACAAATCTCCAAAAGGTCGCTCACCAGTCACCTAGCTGTGTTTGGAGATTTGTGTTTGTCCTTTGTCCCTCTTGTTCCCCTTCTCCAGGGATTATTTTCGACATAATTTAAGTACACATTTTAGATTTTTTTTCTTTTTTACATTGAGGCATGACGGAAAGCAAAGATAAAAATTATACAAATACAAGGCACAAAGATTACAAAGAAAGGCAACTACCTCTAGCTGCTCGAGAAAAAGAGTGATTTTAATTCTCTTAGGGATAACTTATCCCAATCCATACTTTTAGTCATATAAGAATTGAGTAGATTGGGGATAGTGTATCTAAGCATTTGTTTGCCATAGTTTGTTCTTGCTGTAACCACCTCCCAACATTCAGCACCACGGGTAGGGTAACTATGAACATTTTTTGATAAATGTCCAAGATCTGTTGAAAAAGTTGAGTCTTTAAGTTGCTCTACTTTAAGGCTAGTGCTAAGCCTATAATAATATAATGTATGCACGTTTATGACGCGAAATTTCTGAAATAAGCCAGCTGTGTGAAAATCGTACGAGACGGCAGCTATGGCCCACAGTGCTTTTTTTTTTGCAATACATGTAACTTTTCTAGATTTGTTAAAGTTGTTGTTCCCCAAACTAAATGGCAATAATTTAAGTGAGAATAAAATAGAAAATTATATATTAATAATTTAACGCTTGTCGGTAAAATATAACGATGACGATTTAACACGCCCACAATTTGGGATAGTTTTGGAATAGGAGAGTTTATATGACTTTCCCACGACATATTTTCAGAAAAGGTGACACCTAAGAGTTTAAAACAATTCACCATCTCGATTTTAGTTGAATTTAAAACTATGTCCTTGGTAATGGTAACGAGTTTATTTTTACGACGAAAAAGCATGGCTTTGGTTTTATTTACATTTATTTGTAATGCGTTGTTATGACTCGACGTTTGTAATCTAGACAGTGCCAGATTTGCCATATCGAATAACAGATCAGTATTATCTGCAGAAAACAGTATGCTCGTGTCATCAGCATAGTTTACAAATTTTGCGCTTGCATTAATATTGACTATATCATTCACGTATATGTTAAAGAGGAATGGGCCCTATATACTACCCTGTGGTACACCAGAAAGAATATGTTTTATAGTGGAGGAATTCCCATTGATATAAACATACTGCGTTCGATGCTCCAGATAAGATCTTATCAGCTGTAAAGCGTGCCATCGAATTCCATAGTTATCTAATTTCGATAGTAAAATTTTATGATTGAGGCAGTCAAACGCCTTGGTAAAATCTATAAAGACTCCAAGAACCATATTTTTGTTTTCAAAGCTTTGTAAAATAAATTATTTTAGAACAAGTAAGGCAGATTCAGTCGACTTGTGTTTTATAAATCCATACTGTGATGCAGTTATCAAGTTATACTTATTTGAAAATTTAGTCAAACACGTATGAAGAACTTTTTCGAGCGCCTTGGAAAACACTGGTAATATTGAAATTGGCCTGTTGTTTCCCATTTCATTTACATTTCCTTTTTTATGCAATACTGAAACTTTGGCAATCTGCATTCGCTTAGGAAAAACTCCAGTATATAAAGAGATATTAAATATATGAGTTATTACAGGTGCTAATAGATGAATAACATGCTTTACCGGTCTTATCTGGATGCCATCCCACGTCACAGCTACAACTATTTTTAAGCTGAAGAAACACGCTTATAACTTCTGGTTCGACGACAGGATCTAAAAATATCGAGTCACTGTTTCTTTTATCATTTAAAACCAAAGGAGTTTCGGTTTCAGTAGTGCCCAGAATATTTACAAAATGTTCGTTAAAAGCATTTGCCAGTGAACACCCAGTAAGTTCAGTACCATTGTACAGAATTTTCTCGATTGAACTGAAGAGGCGATTACGATGAAGGAGATGATTTAGTTGCTTCCACATGATGTCAGTGGGTCCTTGTGCGGCCTTAAACAGATCAAATTGATAACGCGCTCTGGCGGGCTTTAGTTCTTTTGTGAGGTTGTTGCGATAGTTTTTAAATATTTTAAGGTCCTTCTGGTACTTAGATTTTATGAATTTACCATATAGAACATTTTTTATCTTAATTTTACAGAGCAAATTTCTCGTTATCCAAGGCTTCTTTATGCGCTTGTTTGTTTTAATAGAAGTGAAAGGAAAATGTGTCTTATACAGTCCAAGAAATAACCCAATAAAAGTGTTATAAACCCCGTCAGCACTATCTTCACACAGTACACTGCTCCAATTTGTATTTGACACAGCGGTCTGAAAAGCGTTGAGTCGATCTAAAGTTATTTTTTGTACTAATGTCCGCTCTGTCCTGCAAGTTTTCTTTGGGATACTTTTGAGAGAAATGAATATTGGGAGGTGGTCACTCAGGTCGCAAGCAATGACGCCAGCTTTTATATAATCGATTGAGCTGTTCGAAATAAACAAATCAATTAATGTTTCAGATTGGAGAGTAACACGTGTAGGTCTATTAATAACATTTGCACAACCATTTGTCCTGATTTGCGAATCTAAACGTTTTTAGCAACGGTTTCCGCGCTCATATCAATATTAAAGTCACCACCACAAATTACATTACATTTTTCTTCATTATCAAAAACCAAAAAAGACTCGAAATATTGAAAAAATGATTCAATGTTGCCGTTTGGTGGCCGGTACACCACAGCAAAGATATTCTGGTTATTGCGTATACACATCATTTCATAATCTTCAGTGATGCAACTATAATCACCTACAAGTTCACCAGAAACACTTTTTGTCAAAATGGCTAAGCCACCACCGCGTTTCTCTTTACGATTTATGTAAAAAGAGTGGTATGTAGGGAGTTGTAGTACATCAGTCTCTTCAGTGTACCAGGTTTCTGTAAGCATAATTACATCGAAAGAAAAACCAAATTGATCGAAAAGTAGCTCAGAGATCTACAGTTTTGCTTTTCGCAGACCGAACATTTAAATAGAAACAGGTCATATGTGAAATATAATCTGCACCAAGATACGTTATCAAGTTTTGCGGTAGAATGAACGCGTCAGTAGCCATAAAAAACAAAAAGAACAGAGGATATTATCGTTGACCTCCCTAAGATAGAAATTCGCGTATAAGATCCTGCAAAAATGCCCGTCTTTATCATCGTGAAAGTGACTTTTGAAGATAACGCCGTCGCAATAGCCGTACCCAGATTGTTTTTCTGCCACGCGGCAAGTAAACTTTCGGGTTTCATTTTGCAAGAAGTAATAAAACAAAGAGTTTTAGTGCTGGTAGTTCTTATTTAATTTTTTCAAGATCGCCTTCGTGCTCAATGCGAATTGTCGGTGCGCCTTCTTGTTTCCTGACGTATGAACAACCTTCCTTGTGCCAAATAAACTTGTAGCTGAGATGCTTTGCCTTTGTTCTAACATCGTAGAACAACTGCCGGTTCGACGCCGTCATGTTCTCTTGCAGGTACACGTTGCCATCGTCTGCTTCCGACCTTAACTTCTGCTTGTTTTGAAGCCACGCATTTCGCTCATTTCTGTTCACAAAGCGCACAATCACCATAGGCGTCTTCTTTGTCCTAGTTGGAACGCGGTGGATTGCCTCTACACTATCTTTCGTTAGGGGTGGAACTTCTATCTGATCGGCGATTTTGTTAAGCTTTTCCAGCAAGTTTTCATTGATGGTTTCTACATGACCGTGCACTTCAAGATTATTCCTTCGCCCGTATTATTCCAATTTGTTAAGTTCTTTTTTTAGTTGGGTAGTTTCGTCCGTTTTTCGTTCTTCTTCTGTTGGTTCACCTTTTTCCTCAGCTCTTTTATTTCGCTGTCATGTTCTTTCATTTTTCTTAAAACTTCATCGTAGTTGTCGGACATTGCTTGCACCGATTTCTCAATGTCCATCACAGTTTGTTTCATGCCCACCAGCTCATCCACTTGTTGCTTTAGTGGCGCGAGTATTGTTAACATACCCATTATACGGGTCAGTTGCTGTTGGACATCTGGCGATTCATCTTTTGACTGTCCATCTTCCAGTGTACTGCGAGTTCTTGCCCTAGCAGACAGACACGTTTGGCATTTCCAAGTCTCTCTAAACCCTGGCTTTTTTCCCCGGAGGGACTTTTCGGTTACGCCTGCACAGGTACCAATATGGTAGCGAAAACGGCATTCGCTACACTCCAAAACACCGTCATCATCGTCGATTTGCCCCTTACAATGTAAGCAGGAATCCTCATCGTCTTTGTGTTTAGCCATCTCAGGTAACACTCTTTGGAAAGCAGTCAGCGACAGGGATTTTAAAACACAAGTTGAAAAAAGAGGGGTACTTTTCCTACCTGCAGAATCAGATGATTATCGTCTCGCCAGAGAGCCCTGTCGCTGACTGCTATCCGTCAATCCTGCGCAGCTCCTTTTGTAGCTTCTAGTGGCTTGGTGTCGCCTCAGCCGCTGCTGTCGCTTGCACCGGTCGGTTGCTTGCGCCCGTTGGCTTGCCCTTATCTTCGATGAAACCGGGTGTTGGCTGGGACGTGTCGTTTCCGCGCAGTTTTCGCCTGGCGGGTAGCAGGGCCTGCAGAATCAGATGATTATCGTCTCGCCAGACGATAATCATCTGATTCTCGCACGCGCGTCTCGCATGTATAACTGACTTGTTCGTGCGATCGTTTTTCAGCAACGGCAAGACATTTGTTTCAAGGCTTGCTACCAAGGCCGATTAATTCCGAAAAGAAACCGAAGCGACAGTATGCTTCAAAATGGCCCATAAAGTAGCGCCGTGAACCTTCGAGTAGGTTAGTTAAGAATTGCGCATCAGGTTCTTTATACCAAAGTGTCTACAGTTAAGACTTTTTCTCCTGCACAATCGCGACGATAAATCCGGCAAGCGATGCAACCTCAGACTAATACTCGTGTGTTAATACCATCGTTTGCTTGAAAAGCAATGCTAATTTTATATCAATTGTCTTCTAAGCTTAGTCACATAATGATGTAAGATATTAGGGTCATTTTGAAACAAAACGAGTAGTAACGAATTTGTAGAAACTAACACAAACAAATGAAAGACTTTTACAATTCTCTGTAATGTCGAATTAGAGGGAAGCTCTTAAGGAGGGGAGGGTATGGAGGGAAGGGTCATGTGTGAAATCACGAGGGTAAAATATTCCCGCTAAATTTGGCGGGAAATTTCTCCGCCAAGTTTAGCTGAAACATTTCCCCGCCAAAGTTAGCGGAAAACGTTTCCCGGGTTAACTGGCGTTACGGGTGACATCACAAAGGTAAAATTCTCTACTAAATCTAGCAGAAAAATTTTCACGCTACATATAGCGGGGCAAGTTAGCCCTCGTGACGTCACACGTGAGGTCACGTGTTACGTAATTGTGAGAAACGTGGCTTAATGCAACGCGCGGTTACGCCGACAGCGACGGCGATGGCGACGACGTCACCGCTCGAGCCGGAAACGGGAGCTGCGCACTAAAACGTGAATAGTTCACTAGACATCTATCTGGTTATAAGTTATTAAAATTGAAAATAGAAATCCTAACCATCTGAAATTTGAAGACATAAAGTAAAGCCAGCTCGAACCCTTGATTACCGGCGACAGTTTTTGTCCCTGTCGCCGACTTCGAAAATGCCCGGTGTCGTCGTCTTTTGCGAAGAGCCAAGTGTCTTTAAAATTGCCAGGTGCCATCGTTGCATTTCAAGGTTTAGGGTGTCTTCTAGTGCTGAGTTTTTGGACGCTGCCAACGTAACGCGTCTTAATTCTGAGATGTAGCTGCTCGCTAATGTTCCAGTAGACCCGTTGGCATTGTCTTGGTTGTTTTGAACATACTATGAATATAAAAACAAATGTTTTCGCCTATTTCGTTTTTTTTTTCGTCAATTATGCGTTTTGTGAACGCGATAGTGTGGTTTTTCTGCTGAGCGTGGTCGGCTAATGCGCTGCCCTATATGCCGTTCTTTTTGACATCATACCTATACCTGCGTATACTCTAAGTTAAATGCCGGTTATTTGGCCACTTATGAACGGGATAGCGATGCTCAACTTTCTCCCGGCTATAAGTGGCCTAACTACAGGCCACTTACAAGTGGGAGCAAGTTGACCCCTTCCTGCATACTTCATGTACGCCTAAACTTCTGTCCGCTTCATCCTCCCTCACCTCCGGGCTGTTCTTTCTTAAAGGCTGACGTACATTTCGCGCTTTTCACTCTTGCCCGCCTCCTCCTTTCGTATATCCTCTTCACTTTTCACCTTGCCCCAACTTGGCTCCCCTCGCAGCTTAGTAGATGGGAGCGCTAAGAGGGTTACCTTCCTTGCAAAAAAACCAAGGTTGTACGTCGGCCTTGAAGCGTGAAACACATGCGCGTCAAAACTGTCCGATCCGACGTGCGAACTATCTGAAACATGGCTGCTCCGACTCGGCGCAATCGAGAGTTCGGGACACCTGTGCTTCCGTTGCGTCGTGACGTCGTTCCGTTCAGCTCAGTTCCGCCCAGTGTCGCATATCCCTCTACCGGATGGAGGCATGGATCTCAATGGCAATATTTATAACGGGCGGCAGCTTGCGCCACCTAGCCTGGATACCTAAAATACTCCTCTCACCCTTCGTGTTTTTTTTTTTGCTAGAAAACAAAAAAAGAAAAACATTTGTATTGTATTCAATTAAAGTGTACATTTCTGAAGATTTTAGGTCAGGTCACTTTTCTACTCAATATCACTAAACCACGATGGACCGCAGAGTACCTCAGGAGCTATCCCAGCGAAGTGAGTACTGCGTACAAATCACGTGACTAAGCATCCCGCGTATTGCTGCGTCTCTCCCGAAGTTCACGTGACACTCACACTACATTGGAATGCTCGTAGCGTCCCCTGCTCTCCATCGTAAGGTGAAACGGAGTACATTCCGGTCTCGACGGTCTTGATCGGTCCCAGAAGGCCTTGCTATGGCGCGAGAAATCACCTCGATGGCGTCCGTTTCCTTCACAACGACGACTCGCTTGACGCACCGCGCATCGCTACATCCGCTTCCCCGGGCCACGTAGCCCATCCTTTCCCGATCGGTCCGAAAGTCATGGGACAACAAGGCGTTCACGGCATCCGTGCTGCCATTGGCTGCGGTCCTCCTACAATCGGACAGCTGTGCGGTGAATATCTGGCAAGTTGGTCGCATGCCGGAACCGGACGGAGGCCCCCGTCCTCCCCACAGCAGCCGCGACGTACAAACACCAGGCGCAGACCCACTCTCTACCTTGCGACCTCTTTCACCATTACATCTTAGGGCGTCCCGAACAACCAAAATGCCAGGTGTGCGGAGGATACCCTTCCGATAAGCAGACATACTGGATATGTCCCACGACAACTTCCTCATCTTTATACCTCCTACGTAATCTCCTCCTTTCAGCCATCCCCTGTTCCTGGGCGATCTGGGTAGCCCCAAAAAAAGACCTCCAAGGAATCCTCTGGCCTATCCTTGCGAAGCATATACGGGAGATAATTTCTCCCCCGGCAACCATCACTCCACAACACTCGGTTGACGAAGGAGACTCCTCAACTTCCGGGAATAGTAATACAACTCGGAATTGAGTTGTAAAAAAAAACGTTTATTCTCTCTTTCTCTCCGACGCTCCGGTGCGACGAAAACTGTCGCTTCCGATTATCGTTTTGTTAGTCCGCACGTCGGATCAGAGAGGTTTTGACACGGATATGAGTCGCGCTTTCAAAAGGCCCTGCAATCCTATTTAAGCCTCTAAATTTGTTGCTCTTTCCACATGTCTTCTGGTTCGGGCAATCAAACAAGTGCGCAGAGATTCACTAAATATCAGTGCGTCATACTTTACCCGGACTACGGGGAAACCTCCTCCTCCTACGGGGACGCCCCGTGGTGCCGAACGCGCGCGGCATGTGACGAATTCGTGACGTTGTCGGTCCCGGGTCCAACGTTCCTAAAACAACTCAGTTGGCAAACTGCCATAGAGCCTGCTTTGAAAAAGTGGCTTCGATCCGTACTCGAGAACCGAACTAATGGCGATCGAAACGCTGCCATTTCTCCCGCAGCGGCCACTCCGGGAACTGCACGCCTGCACGTATCGGTTCAGGTCGAGTTGCGCAAGGGCTGGTGGTGCCATCTCGCAGTGCTTTCCTCAGCAGATATATAGATGAACGTTCATGCTTTTACTAGTCGCTATAAGGTGGCGCTGTTATCGTATTTAGTCCGGTCTCGGTGGACGCGAGCGGTCCGGGTTTCGAAAGTGAGTTTACCCAACTGAGTGTTTTAGTAACGTTGGCTCCTGCCCTACGACTCGTCAGACCCGCTAAAATCTTCTTTAGACCGCAGCTCTTAGAAGCCTGCTTCCGCGTATTACCACGTCGGCGTCGCTGTCGGCGTCGGCGTAACTGAGCACGTTGCATTATGTGACGTCACAGACCTCTACACGAATTTAATTTCCCGCTAAATTTAGCGAGGAACTGAACTAGTGAGTGTGTCTGTGACATCCCATAATGTGAGACTTCGCATTTAGTTTCCCCGCTAAACTTGGTGGTAAAACTGACGTAAAACTTTAGCGCGGAAACTGAATTGGTGTTGAGGTCACGTGGCATAAATTATTCATCTAAATTTAGCGGGGAAAGTGGGGGAGGAGGGGAGGGTACGCAGGAGAAGGGGAGGTTACGGAGGAGGAGAAGAGGAGGAGGAGGATGAGGATGATGAAAGTAGAAGAAGTGGGAAGAGGAGGAGGAGAGGAGGGAACCGAGGAGGACAAGTTGCATACCCTCCTTTTCGTACCTTCCCCTTTTCGTTTCTTAAGAAATTAGGAAATGCGCAATCCTCCTGCGCTCTACACTCGTCCTGTGCTCTCCTGTTCTCTACTCTCGTTGTCCTCGTCTTTTTGAGCGCTGTTCCTAATTTCTTAAGTCATGAACCCAACTCGCCTGCATCGCCACCTTGATCCTCCCCTTCTCCTCCTCCTGAAGAGCTGGGCTCTAATTTCGCGTTACAAAGATTTGCAAACGTCATTCATTTTAGAGCGCAGCCTTCAGGCTGCCGTTTCCGGGTTGGGGGCGTCGGTGTCACCGTCGTCGTCAGCGTCGGCGTCGACCTAGCCGCGCGCTGCATTATGGGACGTTTTTCACTAACGTTAACGCAGATATTCTCCTGCTAAATTTAGCAGGAAAAGATTTGCAATAACTCTAGCGGAGAAATGTTTCCGCTAAACTCCCCGTTTCACATTTTTGCCACAAAGATGCGGCAGTGTTCGCCGCACACTTAGATCGGCGGTAACTCCCAGATTCCATTTTTCGTCTCTTTCAGACTAAGGCGTCGCTTCGAATGGAGTTTGAAATAGAGTATTTAATGCTGCTTTCAGCTCGAGAGGGAGTGAGAGAGTCTGAAAGTGACGACACACGCTCCGATTTTAATTAAATCTTCAGATACGACCCTTAGAAGACATTTCAGTTTTGTTGTTTGACGCAGGGGTTCCTGCGCTCTTTTCTTTTTTTTTGTGAAAAAAATAGTCACAATTGTATTAAAAATATTGACTGTAGTTACAACGCTTTTTATTTCGCCCCTAAAAAGCAGCAAAAAACAAAAAAGCTCTAAAAACGAGAAAATTAGCCTAGTGTAATTTAAAGACGAAAATCTGAATATGACTAAAATTATTTCCTAAGTAGCATAATATATTGTAATATCGGACTGAATGTTCTATACTATTGCTCTCCTTCTTCTAAACCTAACCTCTAATATGTAGGGTAGGATTTTCTCGGCTTTCGTGACGGAATAGCTTTTACGCTGTCACATTACTATAATTTCATCTCCACTCACTGACAACTTTAAGAAAAGGAAGCGCATAACAAGGACTCGCGAAGCAAGAACGCGTACATTTTAGGCCGCGCCATTAGTTTCGTAAGCGTGAGCATTATTGCTTTCTAATGAAACGATATACGGAGCTATTTTTTGAATGCCAGAAAGAATTGTCCGTCGTAAGCATCGATCGAATTTCAAGGTGGAGTTCTCCGCCGGTGCTAAAAGTACTTACGTCACCAACAGCTTACACCTCGCGCAGCCCGGTGATTCCTGGGGACTTTAATACCTTTCCAGAGCCAGTAATATTGCTCCATTAGGCAATGGGAATATCGAGAGAAAAAAAAACTAATCGCAATTCAGAAAGCATGAACACAGCGAGACACGTGTCGAATTTCTTAGGTTGTCGGCGACCATAATGCTCGAGTCTAGCGGCCGGGAGAGGCATCGCTTTAGACTTACTTTTGGTTGTACTGGGTGACCCAAGGAGCGACCAGGCTCTTAAAATTGACCGCAATAAGCGGTTTCTTAACCAATCGCTCTACGATTTTATGCAGCGTTGCCCACAGATGGTGCATTTCTTTTTTGTAATATTTGCAAAGAGCGAACTTACCTGAGGGAAAAGTAAAGAAAGAAAAAGGCTTAAATTCTATGGAAACGCAGCGAAGCTACCGGTCTTCAAAACAGTATGGCGCCGCTTCGCACGGGCGACGAGAAATGGCGCAAGCGGTCGCGATGCCAACTGCCGCCAACGAACGAGCACGCTTCGCCGAGAGCCGGCGTCTTTAGCAGACAATCGTTTTGACTCAAAAGCGGCGCGCGTTCCGCAGGCGGTGACAGTCGCAGAAACAAAAATAGACGCCATTACAACAAGGAACTGCAAAGCAAACGACATCAGTAACCCGAAAAAAATAATAAACTGTCAAGATACCCCAACAAATCATCTTTCTTCATCGATTATCTGTCCAGGCATTATGTGTTATTACTTAGGATAATAAAATAATGCATTGGCCACTTATATCAGAAAAGCTCGCTCTGATTTTGCGTCGAAAATATCGTCTGCTAAAGACGCCGGCTCTCGGCGCCGTATGCTCGTTCGTTGGCGGCAGTTGGCATCGCGACCGCTTGCGCCATCTCTTGTCTCCCGTGCGAAGCGGCGCCGTATTGTTTGAAGACCGGTGGCCTCGCTGCGTTTCTATAGGAGCTAAGCCTTTTTATTTCTTTACTTTTCCCTCAGGTAAATTCGCTCTTTGCAAATTTTACAAACAAAAAATGCACCATCTGTGGGCAACGCTGCACAAAATCTTAGCGCGATGGGTTAAGAAACCGAATTTCGCGGTCGATTTAAAGAGCCTGGCTGCTCCTTGGGTTACACAGTGGATTGCCACGCTATTAGGCTACGGTCAGCAAGAAAACAATCTGCAACGGGTCCCGATAGTTTTGAAGAATTGTTCGTACTAGGACAGGCATATGGATACCTTAATAATTGCTATAGTGTAAGTGGTAAAATGGGAGTGGCAGGAAGAAGTTTCAGTTGTCCCGCTTTCAGCGCGCGCTAGCTAGCTTCGAGAATACATCGGCGTCTCGTCAGCCCAATGTGCGCACGCGCAGCCAGAGCCATAGCGAAAGCATGGCCTCCTATATACTGACAGAGCCTGGCAGATCACCAAAAGAAGCGACAGCGGAAATCGAAAAGGTGGAGCGGCAGACAATGTATGAGAGGAGAGCCACGTGACTGGCGCTCCGGTGTGGTGAGACGCCGAAACACACTTCTCCCGAGCGAAGAAGTATGTTTCGGGTCCTCGCCGCTGCAAAAGCTGAGCGCTGACGTCCACGTTCCCTGAGAAATGGCTTTTTGATGCTCTGTGCTACCAGATCCTAGAGCTCCCCATCTGCGACCAGGCACTCTATGCCTCCATCGTCGAACTGACAGGCTTTGAGAGTATAGAGGAGGCTATAGGCCTTTTCTGCAAGTGCACCGCCATCTTGAATTGACGTCACTTCCAGTATGGGCGAAAACATTGTTTAGCCTTCGCCACGCCAATAGAGGGCATTTAGGATATAAGCGTAACCGTCACACATTCTCGTTTTGCATCCCTTTTATTTTTTTTTACTATTTGCAGATTGAAACGTTGGATTATTTTGTCGTCGCCAATACCGGATACGCCTATTAGGTGGCTGGGGACGAGAGTACACAGAAAAGGTCTATACCATAGCGAAGTGCAGCGAGCGCGTGCTGGAGACCGGGCCTTCGAATGAGACGCCCTGACGTTCTCCCTTGTCGGTGACTGGAGAAGCAGCTATTTCGTAAAAATGATTTCCGCATTCTCGAGCATTATACGAGAGCGGTACGATATTCTTTTGTAATTATATACAAATGGGCGGGATCGTGCGACAGGAAAAATAAGCTTTTCGCAATTTTGGGGATTCATGGATGTAAAAATGTGAAAGTCGCTACGACTATTCTATGCACATTACAATATTAGACACAGCAGTGGATGAGATTATGAATTGTAAGAACGATTGCAAGTCCAAATTGGTTCTGAAGTTGATCTGGGAGACAGAATAACCGTGCACTGTAAGTGTTAAGGAAAATGGCTGAAAAGCGCTAGAATGTAGCCGCACACGTGAGCTTACTTTTAATGGAACCCCTTTCTCGAGGTCCAATCAGCTGCTGGTCACCGATCCGCCGTCTTCCTCTAATATTTAACGTTAAGACACTGAGAAAAAAAAACGTAATAAAACAGAGTGATAAAAAAATGGTATGAACAGGATTCAGTTAGAATGCTTTTTTAAGCACCCCGAATTCCGCGAAATGAACTAAAACATAAAGTTCGAGTAACTTTTTCTTGCTTTAATTTCTCTTTTGTGTGGTCGATGTTGCAGAACCTGGCGTTTACTGGCATTTACTATAGAACAAAAAAAAAAGAATAGAAAATAAACAAAACAACGCATCCGCGAAGTAAGCGCTTGACTGAGCAACTAAAACAGGTGTAAAAGCAGTTTGCCGTTTCAGGAGTTTCTCCAAGCTGGAGCGATTCCTTAGATCGAGACTCCATCGATTTTTTCCACTCTCTCGGGCCGAAAAGAATGGTTCTACTTTGTCAAGTTTCATTCTTCTCGCTTCATTTTGTTTTTGCTGAATTGCACAATAAACAATAAACTTCAAAGGGGTGCATCTAGCATGTTGCTGGTAAGTGCCATTTTGTCAATATATTCGCCATAAACGGTACGAATTTAAAATGAGGGGCTGCTGAGTTCTCTCGGTCTTGTTTTCTGCAGGTGTCAGTCTTACCTCTAGCAGGAGCGCTCTAAGCTGTTCTCCGCGAAGCCGCCCCGACTTCCTTGCTTGGAAACACTTTTGGTTCAGTTTTTGTGTTTCGTTAGGGCTTTTACCACCATTATTCTGGGCTGTTTGCGAAAGATAAACGGATTCGCATCAAACAAAGGTTTTGAACGGACGGCCTTTTCCTTGCCTGAGATGCAGGAGTCTAGCTTCGTTTCTGCAGACTTTGCTGTGCCGTGAAGCGAAAATTGAGGGCTGTGACTGGCCCACCTTATTGATCTGCCAGTCAGGGCCGATCAATAAGGTGATCTAGTCTTGCGATGCTCGCGTTCATGTAAGCTTTGGGTGCAATGGTCTGGTATCAAATTTTCTGCACATTTTGACGGGTTCGGTTAATGAAAAAATCTTCTAATGTTTATAAAATAAATGCAGCAATAATTCCACTTTGCACTAATTATTAATATACCCCTATTCTTAAATTTATGCGTCATACTTTAACCAAAATAAAATAAGTGAGGGAAACGCGGTCGCTGAATCGCAAAACATTCTGCGGCAATGAAATAAACTCGCGGATTTTTCGAGCTGTTTCACTAATGTCGAGCATAACTAGTATCCATGAACAGTTATCCCGTCGTGTGCATGATGCTCAAGATATTTTTTAATTGAATATAAGTAGCATGGCAGAAGGCGCTTCTGCGATTTTCAACCTAACAGGCCACACTTTTATAGTTTTAACTTTGAATTAAGCTGGGCCACAGAGAGTTTGTTTGACATCCGACGTGTTGCTGCTATCGCGTTTCTTGCGCGAAACAGAAATACCATTTTCTTGTGTTTAAAACTCGAAGGATACGACTCAGCAAGAGAGAGTGTCCAGTTCAAACAAGTGGAGACCAAGCACAATTTCCGTCAAACTGCGTTGCAGTATTTAAATTAGCGAGGGCCAGACCTCATGGAAGATATTAATGAGAATAAAAATGTCGTAATATTGCCCTCACTCCACGGAGCGCCAGTTCCACCCGAGAAAAACAAACAAATGTACAGGGTTTATTTTCATTTCGGAGTTTATTTATCCTCACAATTTATGGTATCGAACGAATCGTTGGTGTTTACCCGGGCGCTTTATGAAGAAAATAGAAAGCCTGCATGGGATTCCTCAACCCCAGAGAAAATGTACGTGACCCGCCTGGAATATTAAAAGAAGCTCAAGGTACACCTAAACACTTCTTATGAGTTGTGCATACGAAAGCGGGCATGTCGTTCTTCTGCTCCCTTTTTTCGTCTGCGGCGTACTGGCGTGGACGGCCGAGCGCGCTCACCGCGCTCACTTCGGCAGTGGAGCCGCTGCCTCGCTCGGCGGCCAGACGCTTCGTTTTACCGACGCGCTGGCGGCTTGTGCACGCAGCGCCACGGGGTGGCGGTCGTTGAAACCGAAGCGCAGCGGCCAATCTGAGCCTCGTTCATTGGAACTAAGACGCCCGCCATCTAGAGATGTAAAATTTCCGGAAATTTTGAAGACCGGAAAAAAACGACGAAAAAAGACAAGTTTTTTTTTGGAAATTTTGGTAAAATTATAATTTTTTTTTAACAGCTATAATTCAGTAATGATTCGAAATACTGTAAATGACTAAACTTTCACGAGGACTTAATTTTCGCCAATTTCGTGAATCACCTACGATTCGCGAAAAATACGTCCCGCGAACAATTCGGGCCATGTGTGAACGCTACGGAAGCTACACTCGATTCGCGAAAATTAGAACCCGCGAATAATTTTAAATTTTCAGCTTTGGCCCAATTCGCGAAAATTTGAGCCCGCGAAAATTCAGTCGTTTACAGTATATCGACATAGGTCAAATACCGCAAAGATATTTCCGACAATTTTAAGGTGGACGATTATATTATACCAACTTTTAACGTTTCGACACATTTTTTGTCAGTTTAGCTGAGCTCTGACTACTCATCTGGGAACAATCGATAGCACCTACGCACCCAGGACTGTCATGTGGGAACGCGGTATTGTGTATGTGGTTAGAAATCCAGGAAGGTTTAGAGATACAGTAAAGGAGTGCGGGTGGGTTGGCACTAGGGCCACATGAAAATACAACGAATGAGGGAGTACATGGGGATATGGGTTGGGCATCTTTCAAGAGTAAAAAAGCGATCAGCAAAGTAAAATTTGAATAAACGCTAGCTGAAATTGAGGATACACGGTGGGCAGCAAACGTGCATAAGTACCTATATTTGAATAGTCTAAACACTAAATGGACAAACCGAACCCGCAAGCTGAGATCTAAATACATTCAACGAGATGGGGCCGAGCAGAGCAATATCAGTTGAAAAGGAGGTAAAGGAAACAGAGAGCAAATTGTGGGAAGAGAGAACGCAAGGAAAATAAGCTTTAACAATCTACAGAGCGCAAAAACAAGAAAGAAAGATGGAACAGTTCTATGATAATTCATTGGGGAGCTCATCACTGTTTGAAGCTAGAACGGGGGTGCTATGAACGAAAACATATAGGGTTAAATTCCAGGAAATAGACACTCTATACGACATATGCAACCGCGAAAGGGAAACTATAGAACATGAAATTTTAAGGTGCACGGGGCTTCGTCCCGCACTCTTGGGGGATGACAATGGATTTGGAGGGCGCACTGGGATTTACAGACATGGATGGACGAATGGATAGGGAAAGAATTGCAGTAACTAAGAGGAGACTGGAGGATTGGTGGAAAAGATCTACGAAGGGGTGTTAGAACAAAATTTATACCAATAAAAAAAAGGGATGACGAAATGTTAGGTTAGGTGGCGCAAGCTGGCGCCCGTAACAAAAGGTATACCTATTACCATCCATTCATCCATCCATTCAGTTCTTCGTTTCCGCCGTTAGTGCATGCCGTTCGCGCTCTCGACGGGCTGCCGGAGGAGTCATTTCACTTTAGCTTTCCCAGCCGCTTAGTGAAAGTCTTGAGCACCGTACTCGGGTCTGGACATTTGACATGGACGGTGGGTCAATCAAAACTGTGTGCTGTGCACCGTGGAGAGGCCAGCCAGGGCAGCTATATCGCTTTAGCTTCCACAGTACCGTTTCCAAAACCTCGCGCGCATCGTTCTCGGGTATGGGCTTTCGCCGTGGATCCGTCAAAACTGTGCGCTGTGCGCCATGGTAAGGCCGCGCTCCAACGTTTGGGAGAACTTTGACGTGCTAAACAGTTGTAGGGGCCAGCGGTGTGCAGATTTCGCTGTGCCGAATACGAATTTCTCAACGCAAGCCGCTTACGGCAGCACATCCCAAGGTGCCTGAAGTGCCCCCAAGATATCAAGTCTGCAGCATCGGACGATTCAACAAGATCAGAGTCTGGGGCATGTCGGTCCAGGAGCCCAGCTGTGGAAGTGTTACGATCAGAACCTGCACGTGATGAAACTGAAATCCCAAGCTCTAAAATGAGGCCGACAGCTATGTCATGTCAAGCCATGAATTTCTAAAGAAGCGTTCGTTGACAGAATGACGCAGGAGTGTCAAAGCAAGCTTGATGAGGCGCTGGCTCGAGCTATATATGCCAGTGGAACGCCTTTATCAGCTACGGGAAACAGATACTGGCGAGAAGCGCTCAAGCTCCGCAGCCACACATTCGTGCCGCCATCGGGGCATTCTTTAGGTGGACGACTCTGAGAGGCCGAGTATGCCCGAGTGATGACGCAGGTGTAAGAGAAAGTCAACGCCGCTCTTTGCGTCACTGTACTCACAGACAGCTGGACCAATGTACGGGGCGTGAGCCTCTTGAACTTTGTGGTGGCTACACCAAAGCCTATTTTATACTGCGCCGTGGAGATGGAAGATCACAGGCACACAGGAAATTACATTGCGGGCGAGATTTTGAAGGTTGTGGAGAAAATTGGTACCGACAATGTTTTCGCTCTTGTTACCGATAATGCAAGAAACATGAAGGCCACGAACACAATCGTCAGTCTGCGCTATATATCCTAGCATCCCTACACTTGGATGCTGCGCTCATAGACTAAACTTGTTGCTGTCGAACATCCGCAAAATGGTGACATTGCAAGAAGTTTGCAAGAGGTCCAGTGCTGTAATCAAGTATGTCAGAAACTCTCGCGTGCTTGCGGCTCACCTTGCTAAGAGGCAAGAAGAGTGCTAATGGTGAAAACCGGACCACATTAAAACAACCAGCTGAAACTTGCTGGGCGGGCATTTTTATGTCACTGCAAGGACTTCTGAAGAACAAAGAAGCTTCACAGAAAACTGTGATCGCTGGGGAGCTTCAAGTGAGCAGGAAAATAAGAACAACGATATTAAAATGAAGAGTGCTTTTGGCGAAATGTGAAAAAGCACCGTCCACGTGTTGCAGTCAGTTGCCGTGCCATTTCCTAGGGGAGTCAAACACTGCTGTTCTCTCAGACGTCAATAAGATCCTGTTCAAAGTGACAAGACAAGTTTAAGAGGCCCTTCCAAACTCTGCCTTGACAACGGACGAAAAGGAAAGAGTAGCAGAAATTCTCGCGTGAGAGACGCAACTTTATTTGTCTTCCAGCACATGCGGCCGCCAATTTGCTCTACCCGAAGTTTAAAGGACGGTGCTTAAGTGAATTTTGTGAATTTCTAAGTGAGAGCAAAAATGAATAAAAATACATTTTCTCTCTCTACCTGCACCACCAAACGGTTAAGTGAAGAATAGGTATTCCACGCAATGGACTACATCACAGAGACGGCAAAGAGGATGTGTCTCGATGCGGGAAAATGTTGTCAAATCTCGCCGAATTCCGGGTCCTGTCAGGTGCTTGGCTCGAGGAAGGCATTGGAGGACTCGGCGAAGCATATTCCACCATCCACGTGGTAGAAATTGGCTGTGTGCCTCTGAACCCCTGACAGCAATTGCTTGTCACCTTCTTCAAGTTCCACCCTCCTCTGCTGCGTGCGAACGAAACTGGTCGAAGTTCAGCGGTGGTCCACACCAAGAGTAGAAACCGACTCAAGGGGACACTCAAGTGGAGTGCAGAAGTTGGTGTTTGTCTCGCTCCAATCTCGAGCTGAGGAGCCCTGATTTGAAATTCACCGACGAAGATGACTCAAGCATCGAGTCAGACTAGCCCTAACTAACACACTGCTTTCGAACATCCGTCTTAATTTAAAGAAGATATCTAGCCAGTGCGTGCATGTCTACATCGTCCAATGTTGGTTTTAAGTTTGGTCCTGTACTCTTTAATGCAGAACTTGTTGTACCCTTAGTAGAGAAAAAGGGTCATGACAAAATACAACAATGCTGTGTTAAACTTCACTGTCCTTTGAATACGATTATTTAACGTTGTATTTAAACATGGCACTACCTTCATGATACTACATACAGCAATTCCTTTGTTCAATGGTTGACATGCGACTATAGTTTATCAATCTGCTGTTATGTTACTTAAAACTATGTTCATGCTGGTGCGGTAGTGGAGACTCGGCTGTAAGTTAAGAGTCTCGTATATTGATTTATTGGCCGAGAAACACGCCATAGATGACTTAGAAACACGGCTCCATCACATGCGTGCACCCTACACCAACAAACGTCGTACAGCACTCTAATATCTCCTCCGTAAAAAGCGTTCACCAAAGTCTTAAATGTTTATTGCCATATCGAACAGTAAAGCAACGGTCATTCGGGATGACTGGTGCATAGTTTTTAGACACTGCAAACGGTGCAACGACGGGGCGAGGCGGCAGACAACCCGAGGTGCCTGTGTTTCCTCACTTGCCCCGCCGTCGTGCTGTTTTGTTTTCTGAGGGGCTGAAAGATGTATTATGTTTTGTATAGTGTGTTTAAGTTTTCGCCTGTCATTGCCGACAAAACTCAATTCAGAGGTGCGTGATGACTATTTTCCCCTTCTATGGGGTCAGTGATATCAATTTTGACATTCGTTGCAGAAATGTGCTTAATAGGTTTGTTAATACTTGAGAAATTTGTGTTTCGTTTTTTTTTTCGAATAATATATCGAAAAAACAAACAAGACAAACAATTGATTTTTTTTAATCCGTTTTTTTTTCTTAGTTTTTGCATCACTACCGTTGGCCAAAGGGTCCGAACCAGAAATCCATCAGATTTCGGCGTCACTGAGCTCCATTGGGAGCGGGTAAACTAGGTGCGGTTTAGGCTAGGCTTTTCGGGCAGCTTCAAAGCTGATAAAGTCTGCTCGCTCCATGGGACAGTTAATGCTTTCGCATTTAAATGGTCCGATACCGATAAGTGTGTGACTCCGCAAAGGCTCGATCACATTAGCGTCGCGGAAGCTTGCTGCGCGCCAGAGGCCGTCGCGGGCTGCCGACCAAAACCAGTTTTCGCCCTCAGCGGCTTGCCGGCCAGCTCTGCCAAGGCAACTTGTCCTTGCGCGGTTGAGAGATCGCCGTTTCTCGCCGCAGAAAAAAGGCGCCAATGAGAAGGTGGCGCAGATAGTGACGTCGCAATGCCATGGCAACACGCAAGCCTCTGCTTTGCGCGTCTTTCATGTTGCCAAGGTTCGTAGCGTTGTTTCGTTTCGCCTGCTGTACCCTATTTTCCCCAATTCCTTTCCCAAAGGAGCGGTTCCTCGGAACTGTGCGACTGTTTCCTTTTTGTATGAAAAACGCAGCCAGACTACGATACGAACGCTAAGAGAAACCGCAGGGAAATTATAGGAGAGGAATTCAGAATTATAGGTGCGTTTCTTCGTGGCACTTGTTGCATGTCGCCTGTGTAGTGATGAATGTCGTGTTGATTCAGTGACACTCTCGAATGTAGCCTTCATCTCTGGCGCGCAGCCGGAGCAGCAGAGCACTGACCTTTCCCTCCGTGTTTCGGTAGCACAGACTCGGCCGGAAACCCAAAACCTGCGCCTCCTTCCCTTCAGAGTACAGCGACCTCACAAGATACACGATCAGGCTAGGATGCAGTGGCGCAACTAGGGTATAAGCCTTTACATAAGGTGGGCTCCAGGTTCGTTTAGTTTTCATACCCGTGTGTACAGTCAAAGCTTTTATAGACGTGTGGACGTCGTGGCATGAACATAAGGACCATCAGAGTTCTGTTGCATTAGGCTTCTCGTAGAGTCACTGAATAGGTTTCCAGGGTACAGAAACTCATCAAGCTCCGCGCCGCGGCGCTAAAATTCATCCATATCCCTAGCTCCATTTTGGATCCTTGCATTGTGCATTGTATGATAACTTTACACATACCGAGCCGTTGGCGTTGTCAACAGACCTTTCAGGTACGTCTGTGGCGCTGTGAATAGACAGACACCTTATATCATTTTTGGAATATTTGCCGCTAGCATTTTTTAACGCTTTTTGAGCATGCAAAGTACAGTCATATGCAAAGTACAGTCATACAGGGCAGGGGAGTGCAAGTGCCCCGGGCGCTACTTGGGAGGGGTGCCGAGCCGAGTCCACCCAACATGTGCCCTATGGGAAAAAACGGCAGCGGGGCTACGCGAGGGGCACGAAATTTCATTTGCCATGGGCTATGAGGGGCGCGAAATTCCATTTGCCATGGGCGCCGTCATACCTAGTTACGCCACTGCTAGGATGATCACATTCACGATGATTACTAGTTCATCATGGACACCTACTTGAAAGCAGCGAGTGCGGTTTTGATGCTGATATATGCGAAAGATCAGAGCCGAAACGGAAAAATCTAACGAAGAGCAGACGACGAAAGAGCGGGAAATCCGGCGGGAGGCGCGAGCGCTATCGCGAGAGCCAGTGCTGGCACGTGACAATAACGCCCGCAAAACGGAGGGCAACGCAAGGAGGTTGGGCAACGTGGCCTTTTGGCAATGGGACGCCGGAATACGGTGGCGCCGGACGGCGGAGGCGCCCAGTGGCGCCGACCGGCGGCGCAGCTATCGCTAGTGTAGTCGGGCTTAAGAACGAAGCTGCCTCGTGGAAAATGCGGTCGGGGTGTTTTCCCCGTGAACACAAAATAATGCGGTTGATAAATATTCATTTTTCGATGAGCTGAGGGTTTTTCTTATTCAAGGGCTGCTCGAATTCGGGGTTTTTCGGTTTTCTCAGATTTTGATAAACGCGGTTCTGAATTTTTGAAGATACGGAACCCTAAATATAACGAGTCCCCTCATAGGCTTTGTGAAATGTGCCAGCGTGGCCTTTCTCATGTGGCAGGCGCGAATGCGTGATGGTGTTGCGCTCAGTAGTCTGACAGAACCCTCTTGAAGAGATATCCCATAAATTGGGCATATGTTGCGTTTCCAAAGGGACTAGGAGTTCAATTTTGGACCATAGACCACGGGCCATGGACCATTTTAAACCGACGATGATAACGACCAAGAGAATAAGAATGTGATTCGACTCCATAATATAAGAAAATGCAGCTGGTACAGCTGAGTTATCGCTCAAGGTACTGAGAGCCTGCTCGTGTATTGTGTCGGAATACTTACGTATCATATTTTTTGTAGATCTCTTAAATCTGCACTACTGCCTAAAGAATTATAGTCGCATGTTGTACCAATCAATAAGAATAGATCAAAATTGTTTGTAGGCAACTATAGGCCCATTTAACTCAGTCGTATATCGTGCAAGGCATTTGAGCATAATGTGTATAGTGTTGTTATGAAGAAATTAGATAGTAAAAAAATGTTCTGTCCAAATCGACACGGTTTTCGCAAAGGTGCTTCTCGCATGCACTCGACTAGTAGAATGTGTATCACGATCTCGTTAGCATGAGCTGAAAGCAAAATGTAAACCAATCGAATTTTTTTAAATTTTAGAAAATCCTCTAATTCTCTTTCTAATCACTTGTTATTGCACAACATTAGTGCTCTAAATATTGCATAATAATATACTTAATTGGATGGAGGATTACCTTAGTGAGGAGAAAGCAATGTGTTGCTCTGGAGAAGAACAATTCTAAATTTGTAGACGTTAACTGCGGGATTTTCTCAGGGGTTGGTTTTGAATAAAATCTATCATTTTTAATCGTAATTAACGATATAGCATCCTCTATTTCCTTTAATATCAAATTAATTGCCGATGATTGTGTCATTTACAGAACCATAGGTAGTGCTATTGATGTCGCGGCTTTGCAGGATGAATTCAAAATGCATCAGCTTCTGGTGCCAAACGCGGGTTCTAGGCTGACATTCAGGTAAATACGTCCATGTATCCTTTAGTAATAAGAAACGCGATATTTATTCGGCTTGTCATTATAGGAGAAGACCTATTGCGCGTCATCTGAAATCGAATACCTACGTGTTATTCTTTCTGCGAACCTTTCTTTTATTGAAAGAATAAACAAGAGGGCATCAAGAAAGTGGTTGTCCTGTGCTTGTCCTCCGTGTTTTATTCTTTCAATTTTATGTATTCATGTTCAACCGTCGCTTCACCAGTCCTTTCTTTTAATCAGCACACAGACATGATCGTAAATAAAGCGGGTAAAGTACTCCAGTTCAGTCATCCGAAACCTTCGCACCGCTCCTCAGATTTAACAAGAAAGGCGGCATATTATTCACAGGTAAGGCCACATTTAGGGTACGCGAGCTCCTTGTGGGATCTTTACCGAAAGTACCCTATATAAGATTAAAAGTATACAAAATCTTGCAGTGAGGTTTACGTGGAACCGATACTTTCATGACGCAAATGTCACTGAAGTGAAAGCTACCTCTGCTATAAAACTTTCGATGAAAAGCGTAAAAATAGTAGACTGAAATTCATTTAATAAATATATTACAATTTTGCTAGAATTAATGAACATGTTTATTATAAATCCCCTTATTACATCTCGAACAGGACGGATCATGCTTAGAAACTTCGTGAGATGGGATGTCGAACCAAGCACAAAACAAATTTCGTTCTTTCCATGAACCTTATTTGAAGGGAATGACCTGCTAGCAGATGTCCTATCAGCCGATAGTGATTTATTTTTTTATGTTGATAAATGTGCTATGAACTAGCTTTCCTGGATGCTGCGTGTCGATGACGTGCGTTAGTTGTGATTTTTGTATACATTTTACATTTTCTTGTTGTGTCCTGAAGTGTGCACAATATGATTTGCTTCATTGATTATCATATTTTGCGTGCTGCTGTGTGCTGACGATCTGCACTATTTGTGGTGTTTTTATATACCCACTCCCATGCTCTAAATCTTCGGCGCAGTAAGGTTTTCTGAAAATAAATGATGAAAGCAGTAGCTGTCTTGTCTTCTGATGGAAGTAGGCGTGGCAGCTATTGCTGGGCATGCGTTACAGAACAATACGAAAATGTTTATCCTTCGCCGCGTTTATGATTGTGCAGTACCTGAGTAAGAACATTTCACCTCCACATGAATGCATGGTGTGAGAGGTCTCGCAGCTTTCCGTGTGCTTGTCACGAGTGGCCCTTTAAATACCGGTAGTGCTTTCTTGAATCAACGGAGTAGACCTTTACTCAGAAGTTTAATAGCAGGCGATCATACTTTTTAGCTGCTTTCGATATCAGTTAGCCGTGGTACACAGTTCGTAGGAGACGGTCCACCTTTTAGGGTTCCGCACGCAGTGAAGGAACAGGTGATTATTTGCTTTATGTTTGTCAGCAAAAACGCCTTGCTGCAGACAAAATTTGTGTTTGTTTGGAGTTAGTAGACGAATTGTCTGCTAACATTAATTTGATTTTATGTCAAACAAGCGAAGATCTTAGCTGATCTAAATCTATTTTCAGTTTTTCACCCCCGTGAACCAGATGACTGAGGATAATTCTTGTAGTAAAGCCCTAAATATTCATCTCCTACTAAACACCGCGTCGACAGTGAAGTATTTAGGTCGTGAAGTCTTCAACATTGTGAAAGACACTTTTGACGAACCCGTTGCAGGCGGTTGTGTTAGATTTGCTTTATATATATATATATATATATATATATATATATATATATATATATATATATCATTTATCTGGTAGTGTCCAAAAACGGCCACGAAGGCCTACTTTAACGGGGCAAAATTGCTTGTGGTGAGGAAATAAATGAACCTCCATTAACTCAAAGATGAAAAGATTTCTGGCCAAAGTGTACTTATCACTGCCGCATAAACTGCGTAGGGGAATGGTTCTTTTATATTATGGGAGATTGTAATCCTTATTGCAAATGTCACTTGATTCCCTCGCAACGGGTAGACCTTGCGCAGGACAACAGCCTGCTTCCAACAAAACACATGGGGTTCAAAACTTCTGTTTTTTGTAAATATTTAGTTCCAGGTAGCTCATTAAGTATGGCGTAAAGCTGCTTCCAAGATGTGAAGCCAAGTTCACATGGGCCATGAAGCAGCACATTCCCAGTGTTTGTTTTAATTGTGCAGGTAATTATTTATGCGCATTAATTTGAGTTTAAAACAAGGTAATGTCTTCTTTTGACTTCCGAAAGCAGCACGCTTGACATAGCCTGCAATTAATTAATGTAATTCACGCAAAAAATAATGTACCGCAATCTTCGTGGTGTGAATTTTTTTTTTCAAGACATGACATTGACATATGGTAAATAACGATACTTCAGTCCCACACAAAAGTAGTTCATAATGAGAAGACAAAAATGCATGTATTTGCCACCTTCGCCCCCTAAACTCTTGTCTATGGCATATTAATAAAAATGTTTATATCTCAGGTGCCCCTAACGACCAAACGGCCGTCCATTGGGTGCACCAACGCATCACGAAGCAGAAAAGCAATCAAACCTCTAAACTTATTCACACAAGCCCAGTAATTAACAAAACTGAAAAAAACGAATGTATGCATAAGCTTATTTAGCTGACAGCGATACCTTGAAATGGAAGTACGTATGTCAATGCGAGATGGCAGAATTCTGTTATGTTGTGTCTGTATACGAGAGAGTGGTGAATGTAATATGATGAACGAACATCCAAACAAATCAGATGCCTTTTTGGCGCAAAGTAACGTGGAAATTACCTATGCTAAGAGGCTGAGACGAATCGACTATACCATTAACAATCCTGTGCAAAAAAACTAAATCCTGGACAGTTCTTCTGTTTAATTCAACGAAAATAATGTTACTAAATTTCCATAATTGTAATAAACGCGCCGAACCAAACCATCGGTCGCAAACAATAGGAATTTATATCTTTGCACAAGTTCAATGCCTTAAACCTGAGTCAGCAATACTGAATTCCAAACAACAGGCGCGATGTGAAGCCTTGAAATAAAGAAACATTTAAAAAGATGTATCAAGCAATGGGGCTTTCTAAAAGGATTCATCAAAGGTGACATGATGCCTAACACTTGCAGTGCACTGCCCACGACGAAATTAATATGATTTTTGAAAGTTAAAAGAGTAAAGTTGAAAACGAGCAATTTGTATTAACGGGATTCATATTGAAAAGTGAAAGCGTGGGTGCTTGTATTAACGGGATTCATGATAACAATACAACAAAATATCAGCGAAGGTTTCACTTCTTCACTTGACGGGGACAATACTTTCGAAGCGGAAAGATTGACGGTAGAAACAAAGAAAAATATGAGGAATAAATCCTCCCACACAATTTGGTAAAGTGGGATTGTAGCACGCTCGCTTATCATGGTACAAACTTCAGAGCAGGTTGATGAAACGAAATGTGGTTCGCGACCTTTCTAAGTAAAAATAACTGCAGCTTTTACTATCCGAAATTTGCGATTGTCATTTTTCTTTTTCTTTCTTCCCGAAGCGCCTTGTCTCGAATCGTAAAGTTCTTAGCCTTTCCTTGGGCGAATGGAGCTAATGGCTTCGGCTGCTCTCCACTGTCCATGATGGGTGCGCTAACGCAGCGCCAGCGGTGCGAGTGGCTAACGTTTTTGTAGACGGACCGGGTTTTATGGCGGTCTAATGGCGCTTGAGACGTGAGCTTGTTGAAAATAGACGCTGTAAGAGGCGTATGGACTTGAAGCTTTGTTTTAGAGGTAAATGGGGTTTAAAAGCTCCTGAAAGATTTACGATGGTGTTAAAACATAGCAGAGAAAAATAACGAATAATCCAATTCTGTCGTCTACTATGCTGCAACTTTCGGGACATTTTATGAGCTCTTCTACTTTCGGCACTTTGAAATCTGCCACCTTATTCTGGCGCTCGGAAAAATTACCTTTACTTATGCAAATCAGAAAAGAAGGGTAAGCAAACGCACTTATAATATTAATAAAAAAATTTTGTTTAAGAAACATATTTCATTTTACAGTATTTTCGTGTGCAAATTCATCTTTTAGTTGTATGCATAGTTCTCTCCTAGCAACCCTCGTTTTTGCTCGTTCGATTTTTGTTAATTATAGGCCGTGACGCATATAAAACAAAGTAAATATTCAGAAGTGATAACGTAACCTTGGAAATGTATTTTTTAAGATGAATTTTTTTGACATTCATAAAATGTAGATTCTATAGTAATCAAGAAGCAAGTATCTTCTAGCCAAACAAGAAACACAAAGGGCGATCGCCACTTTCAACCCTACTTACAATGGTTTTAAGTACGGACTCACGCTCGAGCACCCAAATATTTGATCATTTGTAGATATGATCCTTATCAACACCGCTGTCGCGGTGTCGATAAAATTAATGTTGACGTTATTTTGCATTCAACGCCGCAGTCGAGGTGTTAAAGGCGAGCTAACGTCTATCACTCTATTGTGCCTGGAGGAATGCTTGTGTCAATGCATATATTCTTTATGCACCACGTAGGGCATAAACCTTTAGTCAGGCTGTGTGAGCTGGGTACAATATTCTTGAGTGAGGCTACTTTACCTGCACTTTTTAATGCCAATAATTAGGGAAACGTACGTTAGCCGCAGTTGAGAACATTTTGTGCGTCATCAATAGCCTCGAGAACAATTTATTTCGCACAGGCTCCCGGGAGTGCAAAACAAATAGACTTTTCAGCACAACACGAGAACAAAGATTAAGTCCCTAAATTTAGTACACTGTCTTCTTTACACCCTGGAAATGAGCAGAGTGAACTTTGCTGTATATCAGGCAGGGGGTGAGCACACTAAGTAAGTAATACGGGTGAAGGAAACGACCTGTTTTGGGGGCAGCGCATAAGGCGAAAAGAATACATGGAAAAGCTTAGGCACGTCACCCTGCTACCCTCAATGAACAACCGTCTCTGGGGCCCACCAGGATTTTCTAGATGTTTTCACGTACCCTTTAAAAATGAGAGATGAGATGTCTGTCGAACTTTACTAATGGGCCTAACGTATCCGTCAAGAATTCCTTAATAGTGTAAGAGTACTGTCATATCTTTAAAAGGCCTGTGGGGTCTTTCACCACCATTTTCGTGAACCACGGGACCTATCAAACTCATTTTAACGGGTCTGTGGAAGAGATCACGTGATCCTTTTGGATATATGCGTCAAGGAAGCTGCTCGGCCACTTTGTATCGGGCGACCGCAATGAGTGTTGGAATTTACGGAGACATTCCGCGTCCCTATCCTGTCATTGCGTTGGTTAAAGCGGCCCCCTTTCTGTGTCTGCGCAATCTGTGTAAGTGTTTCACGGGCTATACTAGGGACGCCCATGGACGCCAAGCCCTTACTCATGAGGGAGAGAGGTGCGATAAGGTTTATAGCTGGGCTAGTTGGTAATCGTTGTACATATTGGAATAAAACAGCGCAAAAGATTCAAAAATAAATAAACAAACCGAACAGTACAGAGCGCTGACTCGCAACTAAAGCTTCTCACTCAAATAAAATGAAAAAGAAAAACACACCCTGTTCCACGCAATCACACGCGCACCTTACACCCATGGTATCTGACTGCGGCACGAACTGGGTCCTCATTGTCAACTTCAAGGATTCCAGTTCCTTGTCTCTTCCTTTTTGTATCTTTTGAGCTGTTTTTTTTATATTATGTACAACGAGAGAGGGTGCGCGAGGAAAATGGGACGACAAATTTTTAATACAAACTGTTTTAGTCGGTTGCAATACAGCCTTGGTGAGAAGCTGGTCTCCTCTGTTTTTCTTTGTCAGCGATCGCAAACTAAATGCGCAACTACGAGCTCACGCTCAGTGTCGGCTTCCCGTCCCACGCGTGGGACCTATCTTCTACAGCATCTAGGTGTGCGTATCAAGAAGGTACATCAGTCTCCTGTTTCTTGTGCCTCTGTGTCCGTCCGGCTTCAAAAGCATCCAGCCATCGAAAACGATACCGGAGACGCCACCGCGACGGCACCAGACACCGTGACTGTGCAAAGAATTTCTCAACATCTGCGGACGTTGGCTGAAACTTCGCGGCTTTTGATAACCGTGCTACTGACAGTGTGTATTTGTGTGTGTGGTGTACCTCCTCAGTTTCACTACTTGTTCTACTGTACATCTCGGAAATTTACCCAGCGGCATTGTGAGTACCTCGAAAGATATCTTTTGCGACGAAGAACTCCGTTGTCCCTACTTGATCTGATCGTTTGTCTACAGCTGCTGGCACCGGGTTTGAGTGAACGTTGGCTCTTATCGCCTTTTTGAGTTACAACATGCATGTAAAACTCAATGTCTAAATAAATGTCCAACGATGTTTTTTTTTCTCATTGGTTTACACTCATTTCGGCGTCCAGAGTGTTAAATGGCTGAGGGGGTCTCAAAGGCTGAAGGATCTGAAGGGCTGAAGAGGTTTGAAGGACTGAAGGAGTTTGCAGGGCAAAGGGGCTTGATGGGCCGAAGTGGTTTGAAGGGCTAAGAGAGTCCCATCCATCATCACATCAGGGCTGAAGTGTTATTTTCATGAAGGACACGTTAAGAAAATCAGGACCAGCTGCTTCACGCTAAAACGTCCTCTATTTGCATTTAGGAGCTTAAGCACTTATGCGTGCGGCACCTGTTGTTGCCACCAGACATTCGGCAATAGCGCTCGCAAGTGTGAACAGCCTTGCGATTGGCAGGAAAACAATCTTCCCCGTCACTAGAGCCGGCCAGGGACGTTGGCCCAACAGAAACCCGACTCTTTTTATAACTGAATGCATTTCAGGCCCACGTCTACTCCACGACACCGGAGCAGAAATACCTGGAATTGCACCTACATCAGCTGAGACACGACACCCACAGCCCGGTCGCCGCCTCGTCACCGCAGATAGGTCAACATTCCAACATTGGCATGCGTTCTCTGACCTTGGATTCAGGGTTACGCTGGACATCTCGGCGGGTCTTCTACATTGCGGAAGCAAACTTACCGCTTTTTACTTTTGACTCAACTCACACGAAGATAATGAAAAAAGAATTATACAAAGCTACTTCAGCGCCGCCTTTTTAAAGATTGTGCGAACACATAAACAGCAGGTGTATTGAGGCACAGGCTTTAAGACTGCATGAACCTATATATAGTTTGTTTGATGTAGTAGAATGCTTGGTCGGTCTCAATGGAATTGGAAAAATAAATTTTGATATGAGGCGCCGACCGGCAGTGATAACCCGCCGTCAGGACGTTCCTACCAACTTAAAGTGAATATCATCCAAATAATAAATTCGGGTGGTATTACCATCTCCGAACAAACTTTAGGAACTGTGTAGAAAGATCAACTCACTAAATTAAGATTATTACCCATGCACAGTCATTAGTGCACATAAATCTGTCAAATTCACAGTAAACACCGTGTACTCTTCAGTGCTCTCGTGGGAGAGCGTTCGTTGTCCAATCAGGCCGCTGCATTCATTAAAGGCTAAGAGAGCGTGGCCTTTTTCTGCGATAGCCACCATCAAAACGCAAAGCCATACACGTGACATACTGTAAGTGTATCCCGATGTTTAACGAAACTAAAGTCCTCAATCGTTTCCATATCAAGAGAGCCAAAAGCTTCACGAGGCAAGAAACATCATAGATCAAGAATGCACGTGCGTTAGCACACCGTCTGTAGCAGTGCCCGGGAAAAAATCTGGTACCTCTATATTTTCTCTTTCTCGTTATTTCTCTTTCTCTCTTTTATTCTCTTTCTTTTATTCTTTTTTAATTTTTCTCATATTTTATTTTAATTTTGTAGGAATGTCATTTAGTTGATGAGCGCATTTTCAGTTTCTCATTCTTTATATTCTATTATTAATTTAAACATTCCTTACTTTGCTCGTTTCTCTTTGCATACGTTAAACACATAGTAATGCTTGTCATGTTCGCATTGTGCTGTCGGGCATCATCATGCATGATGCACGTTAAGGATCCCTGGATAGTAGTCATACCGGAGCTGCTAAATTGCTTATCTGCAGCGCGTACGAATATGGCAATGCACTGGCAGACTAAACTCCTGCCCTCCAAAACTATTAAAGACTCATTTGTTTCTTAAGTTTTTGTTTTTGACCTGTACGTATCTTCGTCTTGTCCTTGTTTTTTGCGCTAATTGTTTTCACAAAGCTAACCCGCCAAGCTCAACAGCTAATTCTTATCCATTTGTATTACGTGATGTGAAAAATCGTGCTGAGCCCACCGGCATGGCGAAACCATATTTCCAGAATGTTTATGAGCTTGATGGACGGAACCGCTTTGAAGATATGTTTTGCGTTAGTTGCAAATGCTCATCAAAAACTTTATGGTGAGCTATAACATTAGTGTGCCATCATAAATCAATTTAGCTTTAGCTTTCTAATAAAATTAGCTTCTGCGCCTCTTGAGTGTGTCACATAAAGTTCAAAGGCTCGTTCGCACATTTTCTTTTTTTGTGTGTGTAACCGAGTGCGTAGCAACCACTTATCCCCGCTTATAACAAGAAAACACACTGGCGCCGTCTATCGGGTGGCCTTAAAACGATTCAGAACTGCGTTATTTTCTCTTTTTCATTTTTTGTACGAGCAATATTTTTATTTTGAGCTAAAAATATGTTTGACAATGTTGTGATCAATCGTTCATCATAAAAAGCAGATAGACTGGTTCTCACAAGTACTGCACAACCATCAGTCTGGATTTAGAACTGCATAAGTGTTGCGGCGCGTGCGGACAGAGAGCCCCAGAGTTCAGGATGTTTTCCCGTCGTAGGTGGCGTCAAAATATTGCAATGCGCTCGGTCTCATTAAGGCGGAAATTTGTAAACCGGACTTGAGTGGCGCCATGGGTTGAAAAGGTTGATTGGGCACCGAGTACAGTCATGAGTTATGCAGCCCTGATCTCGATAATGCGCCTGCGGAAAATAGTGTTGTCCTTCGGCACTGGATTCTGTTATGTTTTTCGGGTTGTTTTAATATTTTTGTCATAGCGGTGGTAATTTTTTTAACTCAAAGCCCCACGAGAGGACACAAAAAATTAAAAAAGGGGCGATAAATCATTTTAGGGGCACCTCTCAAACCCAATATACCCTTTTTATAGATACTTTCTCTGTCGCGCCGGGGGAGAAAAAATGCACACAGTGTGGAATAACGTTATGCTAGCTGCGAGTCCCATTTCTAAAAAGCGGACAAGGTAAACACTTTGTTGTTTAAGGATGCTGATATACCTTTGTTTTCTTAGTTTTATTCCCACAAAAAAACTTTGAGGGGCACTCTAAGCTTCGCCTTTAACCGTGGAACGCGATAGCGTTATCGGGTTTGTTCTCAAAGCCCTTTGATTTAAACGCGTGCCCTTTGCCAAGCCGCGCAAGCGTGTGTGCATGGCCTATTGGCAGCGTCACGTGTAACGTGACGTCACAGCTAGCTGTGATGTCATGACCCAATCGACTGCTAGATTTGTCAGGATAATTGCTCACTAAATTTGACTGGAAACCTTTCCGCTGGATTTGGCAAGGGAAACAGCTAAATTTAGAGATACAATTTTCGCTAAATTTCGTGGGAAAATTTCCTCACCAAATTTGGTGGGCAATCCCAAAATGTAACGCGCGCAGCCACGTGTTCCACCGACGCCGACGCCGGATTTTCTGCGACACGAGTTCCTAAACGTTATCGCGTTAAAACTCTGTTTACAGCGCGTTTAACACTCGGTTCTATGTGAATTTTGTGCCGCTATAGTTTTTTTGCCGCAGTGATTCAATACTCACGCGTGGATCCAAGATTTCTTCTCATTTAAGATCGCTCGAGGCCTTTCGACGTGATCTGTGACGCCATATTTCTTTCACCTGCCGAACTTTCCTCCTCGCCTTCTCTCGCCGGAGTGCCAGCGTGTCATTCTTTCTCTCTCTCTCGCGACGCTGCAGGTGGCTCCGCGACGTCGTACGTGTTGTTTTCGAAACCGCGGCGGCTGCCTCGCGTGCTCGACGTCCATTAGGGAAGCCGCCGCTTTTCACACCGGTCCCTAATCGAAGTCGTCTCGCAATCCTCAGGAAACCCGGCATGTTGCTCCCCTCAACACGGCCCGCCAAACTCCGGGTCACCTTACGACGGAAGGCGGTGGACGCTACGGGAATTCCCAGCCAATCCAAAGCCGTTGAGAGTCACAAGACCTTTGGGAGGGAAGCAGCCGCGCACGCAGCACCTGGTCACGTGATTCATTGGCGGCTCTGGATTGGCTGGCGTGACATCGTAGCGGTCGCTGTCGTTTATCGTTTGGCGAAACGGAATACAGCGGGCCTTCCTTTCTGAACCAATTAGGTGGCAAAAGTGTAGAAGCCGCCATTCGCTTTGACAAAAAGTGTGCCGGAAGTACTCGAGCAGCCATCTTGGTGGTCCCAACCTGTTACACCATAGTTCTTCACTTGTAAGCGTTCTAGGCTTTGTTTTATTTCTCTATTATTTTTTTCCGGTTATATCCCTCCAAGTAATGTTCTCCTGTCTGGAAAAGTCTTCATGTTTTAGCAACATCTTGTTTTCAGCCACTGTCATAGAGTATTCCACTTTAAGTGATAGATATTATCTAGAGGTGATATTGTAAGTGAGCGATATTCTCCAGCAGATGACTATACAATTGGTCAATATGCTGACCGAATTATTTTAACGACTAACTGATGCACGCTCGCTTCCATTTGTTGAAATAGAAACCCTAAAGATACACTCATTTTCTATAATTATGAGCCTTCAGAAATCATACTTAAAGCATAGTTTTAGTTCACTGACATTCCATTAAACCTAGCGATTTGTCTAGAAGTACTTCTAATGCTTAAATATTTTCAGATATTCTTGTACATTCTAAGAGTATATTTAGGTAAACTTTAAAATGTAAAATCCTTCCTAAAATACAGCTTTAGGCTAATATTATTAGAACAAAATATACTTCTATAACTTACACCTTAGTTG
Source organism: Ixodes ricinus (assembly GCA_037355805.1). Taxonomy (NCBI): domain Eukaryota; kingdom Metazoa; phylum Arthropoda; class Arachnida; order Ixodida; family Ixodidae; genus Ixodes; species Ixodes ricinus. Next base: position 92,592 of record JAZHYW010038251.1, read on the forward strand.
CCAAACTGAATCGATACGCGGAATGCACCACTGGTACAATCTAGTACGCTAAATTCATACTAAAATTATACTTTGAGTGCACCTCCTTCTTTCATGGAACAAAAAATGAGTATAGTTTTACAGTATTGAATTTCGCCAAAGATTTCCCGAGCGATGCCCGAGTTCTGCCCGCAGGGCATAGCGATTGGTAGGTAACTCATCTGTGGCGCGGTAAGCGAGGCCGCTGTGACGTACTTCCGCCACACATTTTTCTGTAGGTGCGTACACTGGCGCGACCGTTCCACCCCCTCCCTCACGCGACGGACTGCGCGACACAGCCTCAGAGTAGAGATCCTAAATGTAAGAGATGGAGCAACTAAAAGAAAAAGAGGAAGCTCTTGCAACTGAATGGCAGACACCTGCGCAGATCGATTGCACGCGGGCAAGCGTGCGTCGCTGCGTAGAGAGGAGGATAGCCGGGCGAAAGGACTGAGCAAAGCCTGAAGACGCTTACAGGCGGTCGACGTTTGCTCTTCTTCCTCCTCGCACCTTGTGTGGCCAAAGCGGAACATAAACCATGTGAGCCGCTGGAGCGCTTCGAAACCCTCTCAAATCTAGGCGCACTACGAGAGAGGTGCGTGTTTGTCGACAGTATCGCCGCGGGAACAGGGAACGCGTAAAGTTACCCCTCGGAGGCTCCCTCGAAACACGGGGATCCCGAGGTCATTATTGCTGCGGGAGATTGGACCCAGTGAAAGCGCGGCGGCAGCACTTGGTGAACGCGGCGGCGGTCGATACGGTGGATCGCGTAACTGGCGCAGCTGCGGCTGCGAGGCGGCATAGCGCTTCGTGAAGGCGATGGCGCGCCAAGTGCTTCTAGGTATTTTCATGCCGATGTGATTGTCTCTGGGTTCATTTCTGAAAACTCTGTAAGTGCAGGTTTAGTGTGTTGTTGTGTATATACATTTTTCTTTCAACCAATTACCTACACAATAAATTAATAGCAAGATTCGTTGAGGTAGATACAACGGGTGTTTTACAAACCATTGTCCTACAGTACAGCACATATAGTCGTTTGTGTGTAAAAATTATCCATCGCAGAGGAATATGATAAGGGCCGACAGGGATGGACATAATACGTGCTAATATAGGTTTAATTACAGATTCCATTATGCTTTGAAGTAAAGTATTCACCTAGAAAGCAGGAATGAATACGGGATATGTTCTCGTCTTGGAATGACTTTTCATATAAATTTGGTTCTTTTTACCAACGTCACGAGTAAAAAATGAAAACAAAATCTAGTAGAAACTCAATTAGTGCTCCAATAAAAAGTGGAGTATATTTTTGATAAAATCGATCGCTTCATAATAAAGTAGCAGGATTATGAACTATCTTTGTGCAGCTCAAGGTCGGCGAGTATAGCACGAGAAAAATAATTAATTATCTATGCTTTATAAAATTTTAATGACCGACTATGCAACAATTTACGCTTCTTAGGATTCAATAATAAAATCATATCAACCAAACGATCATTATTTCTGCCCAGCCCTTGCATTTGTTTTTCAATTGCTGGAAGATTCACGTTGTTGAGATTGTACTCACATGGCAGAGGGTACAAACATTTTATGTGATTACAATTTTATCGTAAATATTAAATTGTTCACTATATTGTTGCGAACGACAATTCATGAGGAGACGAAAAACCAAAGCAAACTAAACGTTTAATGGGGCGAACTTGAGCCCAAAACAAAATGGAAAGAAAAACCGCTACAGTCGCAGGCGTGGATGGCGGCGAAACAGGAGGATTAAACGCTGGGGCGAGACTCACTGCGGCTTGGCACGCGGAGCACGTTATGTACACGCGTGGGCTTCTCGAACAATCGGCGTAGAATGTTCGGCGCGCAGAACATTCGGACCTCGAATAAACTACAATGTTCTGGAATTCACCAGAACGCTACATTTAGAGAATTAACAAAAAGGCGCGTCCGCTCCTAGTCATCGAACCTCGAGCCCTTTCCGTAGGGGCCAAGACGATAACCGCTCAGCCACGGACGCGCTGCCTACTTCGCCAGCTGAGCGCGCGGCAATATATATACGCTCACTAAATTCCTCTCACGTGAACTCAAATATTACTAAATAAACAGTATTTAAGTATATGAAATTGGTGCTTCAGATGATTGTTTTTAAACTATTCCTTATATCTGGGTAACGGTATATTCATTCACGAGTTGCATTTATTGAGGCACATTGCAGTTTTGATAAGTTTGTTATTGTATATATAAAATAAAATTTAAATATGTGAAAATAAACATATATTATCAATTAAAATCTCGATGCTCATATTCGAAACCCACAAAAGAAGTGAATCATAGAAAAATTTGGAGTGCATGTTTCTTTTTTCTGAACCGAATATGCATGCAATTTTGAAGAGCCTGCGGGGTCTTTTCATTTCGTATTACCCGCATTTTCGGTCCACCGGCCTCTCGACTGTAATATAAAGGGAAAATGTTACGCAGCTCCGCGCTCCTCACGGGCGCCAGCTATATCTTTACTGAAATATTAGGTTGTTTCGATTACACTGTGCAAATCTATAATTGAAAGCACATGTCTATTTGTACCGAGGAAGACAATTAATTCTCAAACACTAATTAACGAATGAAAAATTCGAAGCCCTATCCACCTCATAAAATGAGCTCCTTGGCAGTGACTAATTAATATAAAACCAGTGTTAGATTTCTTGCTGCAAAATTGTTTTCGATGTTCTTTGGAACATGTGAAATATAACGCTTTAGAATTATAAAACAAAGTAGGTAAAATCCGTTCTCAATTATGAGGCTTCAAAGTGCAAGGTCGGTTCGAAAATGTCCAGTGATTCTTACTATCTCGTAAGCAATGGCATAGCATCAGTGTCAATCACTAGACGGTAAGACTGGACCTCACTGTGCCTCCTCCTATTTTCGTCAGCCAAGTTGGCAGCGAGACCCCATTGGAACAGATGAAGCGCTGGGTGATCGTAGGATGGTTGCCTGATTCTGAACTTCAGTATTCTTGGGGCAGACACTTTTTGAACGTATAAGAAGGCTTTCGGAGCATAATTTCATGAGTGATGCCTACATATATTTCTCGTACGGCTCGGGTGCCTAAATTGAAACGATCAAAGTTGTTGGCAGCTTCTGAAGGAAGCTTTCTCGGTTTGTTTTAAAGCAGCCCTGAAAGCTACATTTTGTGAACTGTGCAGTTAAGTTACATCGCCAGAGGAGCATATTATAGGGGGTAAATCGTCTTGATAACTTGCACAATTAACCTAAACTTGGTGATTAACTTTTTAAAATTGATTAAATGAACTTATGGCCCGCCTAGAAACCTGCCAAACGTAATCAAATACCACGAAATTGGTGAAATATACAAAGATTTGGAGTGTGTAGGACACATGGTCGTGCGGCGAAGTTACTACTTGTAACACAGGCGCAAGGCTGACGGCGCGAAAACCTAGATAATATTTCGATGACGCCCAATATTTTTCTAATTAGAACCTAGCGTCTATTCGCACTAATAAAAATTTTAATCAACCAATTTGAGATGATTATCTGACTTACCTTGGTGATTAGCCCCACTTATTATGTCACCTGACCCTATAACTAACAAGCACAAACCACCGTAGAGTTGGTCTCACGGATTGTATAAAACAAATCTGTAAAGCCTAATGAGCACCCTGTACATATGGATAGGAAATTCGAAATCATTCCCACACGCGCTCCGCACCCACCTATTGTAATACACAAGTGTAGTACACTACTCACATATGCACATTTTTGAAGACATTCTTAGTTCCTAGCTATGTTTAGTTCGTCAGGGTAGTCTCGCACAAAGAACAGTGCTTTCATTTTAAATTACTGGAGTGAGTCCTGGTTCTTTTACTCCGCGTAGCGTTATATTGCCTGCAGATTGCTTTTACGGGTTGCTGAAGTTGCATGTGTTCCCTTATACACCAATTGTAAGGATCGACTCTAATCAACATCAACTGCTAGTACTCAAGGGCAATCTGCAGATGTAGCCGGGGAAATTCTATGAATTCAATTATACGGCCTGGTCAATAAGCGAGACGAGCAAATGCTTTGGTAAGACAGTATTATTTTAGGTTTATTCGAGGGAGGAGGGTTTCATTTGATCAAGAAAACACCGCAGTTTTTATTTATCATGCCTATAATACGTGCAGTTCTAACGAAAAGTCAAATTATTTAAATTTGGTAACGCCAAATTAAGCAGATTTTTTTTTACTTAAAAACAACTGACACGGCTGGCGTTATGAAAATACTCAAAATATGGTTGTTACTTTCTTGGTTCTAAAAATGGGGCCATTGCATCGCTTTCAGCACACGGGACGACTTTCGCTTCGCCGTAGGCAATTTAAGTAACATCCCAGATTCAAGATTTGCGAAGCGTTCCATACATTTTGCGATCTGTACCAAAGGCAGAACGTACGTTTTCGTGTTGTTGAAAGCCCAGCATGGGATACAAGCTGCTCAGTCGCACATTTGATGGGGAGCGATATTTCTTGCAACAGATTCCGCTCGCATAAAATATGACAATCTCACAGCTTCCTACCTCTGCTCCGATGATTGTTTACACAAATGTCCGAAATGTATAGTCTACAGACATTGTTAACGCACCATCTGCTGCTCCCATGGTGCCTGGAAGGCGTCATCGACTGGTGTGTTTACCGTCCTATCACGCCTAGGCGGCAAACGTGGTCCCAAGTGGCAGCAAATGACGCCACACAAGCCAGAGTGGCGTGCTGTCGGATGTCGCAATCCTTGAGGTTGATGCTGAAGTCCTGGCGAAAAGACTAGCGAACGCGAGGTTCTGGTGGCGACGTCACGCCGCCAGAGCTGAAGCCGGGGAGACTTCCGGTTCGGAAGTGCACGCCCACAACAATAACGAAAAAAAAATAAAAAATAAGAAAAAAAAACGCTATAGGCGTTGGGCAACGGGAGCTCCCAGAGAGCGCCACCGTTGGTTGATCATCAGCGCCACTGGGGCAAATGAGGCAACACTGGGACGGCTAAAATAGGCAGCGCTGGCGGCGTACCCTTGCGAGATTGTTATTTTCAACTGCAAGCGTTGTGTTGTTCCGCGCTGCACTACCGACTCTTTAAAAAAATATTTCAAACGTTACATATATTAATGTGCATGCGTGTGTGGCTCTGTGGTTCTAGCCTTTGGGACTTTTAGTATTTGCATTCCTCGATAGGTTGAGACAACCCAAAGCGGAAACCAGCAGAACAAAATTGAACGTCCTGATATTACGGCCAAATTTGAGTGAAAGGTAGTAGACAAGTTTCTCTTTTCGTTTACGTTGTTTGCACGCGCCTCAAAATTACAAAAAAGAAGACTTCGTCCTTATCCGAAAGAGTAACTAAAAGCGCCCTCCTCACTCCCTCCCTCGCGCGTAGCTACCTATTTCTTTTAATGGAACTTTTTTTTGCTTGAATAGCTTGTTTCCCTTTCCCTCGTATTCGTGTTGAAGACGATAATGGTGTCCGAGGAATGTGTTATTTTGTGGAAGCTGGCTGTAGTGTAGACGGTGTCGTACGCAGTTGCTCGTCGCGAGCTGATGCTCGTTCTCGTTAATTGAATATGTTGTTTTCTTTCACATACAACATAAATAAACGCCGCATGGATAACCTTTCCTCGTGGGGTAACTAATTTTGTTTTCTTGAGCAGACTGCTTTCTCGAAGAGTGGAAGTTATAGAATCGCGTAGACACCGGTCAAAATAGAGCAACCACCTGGGGCAGCTGCGTGATCACGCTAAAGGCGCAAACGACAATCCACTCCGACTACTCCCGAAGCGGAGGAAACGCTCACTTCGGTTTTCGGTAACTACGATCAAACGTCAGCTAAATGTCGATCGATCAAGATGGTTTTTCGGAGCACAGAGCTGGAAGGAGACTTCAAAGGAATGATCTGACTGTAAAGTGATCGCATCGAATCCACAACACCGGGCCGGAGCACATTAATTACAACTATCGAGTCAAATAGCACATTCACAAATCGATCTCAAGCCCGGCAACGTGAACGGAGTGCTTGATTTCACGCATTTTTGAAGCATTTATGCATCTCCGACAGCTTTGTATTTTTCACGGCCTCGGCGGGAACCTGCCGAGCCGTGAATCTTCAGGCCTGCTAAGCATTCCTGGGTTGGGACAGTACGGTACTCATCAGTGCATACAACTTCGTCGTTTGGTCTTCTGCGACATCCGATAGCAACGTTTCGTCTTCTGCAACATCCGATATCAATGCTTCGTCTTGAGCGACATCCGATAACAACGTTTCTCATCAGATGCATACAACTTCGGCGTTTGGTCTTCTGCGACATCCGATAGCAACGTTTCGTCTTCTGCAACATCCGATATCAATGCTTCGTCTTGAGCGACATCCGATAACAACGTTTCTCATCAGTGCATACAACTTCGGCGTTTGGTCTTCTGCGACATCCGATAGCAACGTTTCGTCTTCTGCAACATCCGATATCAATGCTTCGTCTTGAGCGACATCCGATAACAACGTTTCTCATCAGTGCATACAACTTCGGCGTTTGGTCTTCTGCGACATCCGATAGCAACGTTTCGTCTTCTGCAACATCCGATATCAATGCTTCGTCTTGAGCGACATCCGATAACAACGTTTCTCATCCAGTACGCACAACTTCGGCGTTTGGTCTTCTGCACGACATCCGATAGCAACGTTTCGTCTTCTGCAACATCGATATCAATGCTTCGTCTTGAGCGACATCCGATAACAGCGTTTCTCATCAGTGCATACAACTTCGGCGTTTGGTCTTCTGCGACATCCGATAGCAACGTTCGTCTTCTGCAACATCCGATATCAATGCTTCGTCTTGAGCGACATCCGATAACAACGTTTCTCATCAGTGCATACAACTTCGGCGTTTGGTCTTCTGCGACATCCGATAGCAACGTTTCGTCTTCTGCAACATCCGATATCAATGCTTCAGTCTTGAGCGACATCCGATAACAACGTTTCTCATCAGTGCCACAACTTCGGCGTTTGGTCTTCTGCGACATCCGATAGCAACGTTTCGTCTTCTGCAGCATCCGATATCAATGCTTCGTCTTGAGCGACATCCGATAACAACGTTTCTCATCAGTGCATACAACTTCGGCGTTTGGTCTTCTGCGACATCCGATAGCAACGTTTCGTCTTCTGCAACATCCGATATCAATGCTTCGTCTTGAGCGACATCCGATAACAACGTTTCTCATCAGTGCATACAACTTCGGCGTTTGGTCTTCTGCGACATCCGATAGCAACGTTTCGTCTTCTGCAACATCCGATATCAATGCTTCGTCTTGAGCGACATCCGATAACAACGTTTCTCATCAGTGCACTGCAACTTCGGCGTTTGGTCTTCTGCGACATCCGATAGCAACGTTTCGTCTTCTGCAACATCCGATATCAATGCTTCGTCTTGAGCGACATCCGATAAACAACGTTTCTCATCAGTGCATACAACTTCAGCGTTGTCTTCATCGACATCCGATAGCAACGTTTCGTCTTCTGCAACATCCGATATCAATGCTTCGTCTTGAGCGACATCCGATAACAACGTTTCTCATCAGTGCCGCTACAACTTCGGCGTTTGGTCTTCTGCAGACATCCGATAGCAACGTTTCGTCTTCTGCAACATCCGATATCAATGCTTCGTCTTGAGCGACATCCGATAACAACGTTTCTCATCAGTGCCTGCAACTTCGACGTTTGGTCTTCTGCGACATCCGAGTAGCAATGTTAAGAGTAAAAGACCGAAAACGCACGAATCAACAACTTCAAATTGATGCGTGAACAGACCCACGGGCGAACAGGCTGGCGAAAGGGCCTTCTCAGTGTTGCAAATAATTTGAGCTAGATGGCGCAACGTGTCACACTAAACTTGATATACCTTGAGGGTATTGGACGGCAAGGACACCCCTCGGCACCCTTTGGGGCATTCCCACCGACCGCGACCTCTACTTCCAACTTCACTCGGGATTCTCTCGTTTGGCTTGGCTTTGAGCGTTATGTCGGCCCCCTTCTTCGTAGCTCCCTTGCCACTGTAGGTTACGTGGACTGTCAGCGGGAAAGTCACTCTAGTAACAGAACATGCAGGTCTGCCGCAGCCACCACCGCTGGTGTGACACCGCCAGGATCGCAGCCGGCGACAAAGTGACAGCTTCTGTGATGTTATAAGGCGGAAATCGAGGGTCAACTTTTCATGACGAGGTAAACACACCAGTGGGAGTTGCGTTCCAGTCCACCACTACTATTACTAAAGCGACACGCAGTTCTGTTGAGCAACGAGACAGCATTTGACAACACAAAATAATCAAATTTTGTTGCGTTTGAAGGGGAAACATTCTTTATCATTTTCAATTGTTTCACTACTTTGCGCTTAGACGTACGCTCGACTCATTGAATTGCGCTTCCATGGACAAATAAATGTTTTTGCTAGTGTTCAACATTGGGTGTTACTGCATTGATTTTTTTTCACATAAATGTATTAGGGTGCGTTTCATTTGAAAATCGAAATCGACGCTTGTCGGGGTGGGTCTTTCGATTTTTTGAAAAAATATATGTAATTTCTGTTTCATGGAAAAAACAAAACCGTTGCTTTTCAATATTTTTTAAAAATATTCTCGCTTCACAGTAAGCTATTGGAGTTTTTGGTTACGGGGTAGAAAATCTGTGCTTACCCCGTGATTTTTTCTACCCAGTTTCTGTACTGCTGGTATGAATACGGGAAGCATACAAAAAACCTACTGTAATTTTTTGTGCTCTTGTATGTTATTTCAACTATTTTTGAGTTCAAAACTATTTTGGTAGTTTTGTTTATTGAGGTAAAAATGCCAAACATCGTCTCTTTGACAATCCGGTGACATCTTCGGGCCTTGTAACTCATGAGTTCTTATACTTGTCGCCTACCAAATATTATGCGGGTGTAGCCCTATACATGGGCTATCGACGGTCATAAGTGTACTTATTTTATTTTCACTGAATTTTTTAAATAAAATTTGAAATATGGTCGAAAATGAAATTAACCGATATTTTGAACACACCTTTGTCAAAAAAGGCCATTTTTAATTCGTTTCAATTTTTTTATTATTGCTTTCGATCATATGAGCTTTCAATTGGAAAGATGCGGTTTCCCCACTTTGCTGTATCTTCTCTAGAAGTGATCAAAATCACTCCCACGTGACAATACGGTGACAACCGAGCCTTGTAACTCGCAGGTTATTTTATTTGTCGCTTACCAAATACTATGCGGGTGTAGCCTAGCCATGGAATATCGACGGGCATAAGTTTGGTTCTTTTATTTTTCGCTGTATTTTTTATATAAAATTTGATATATCGTCCGAAAACGGAATTAGCCGATATTTCGAACCCACTTTATTGAAAAGGTCATTTTTATTTTGTTCAATCATATGGAACTTTCAGTTGCTTGATGGGATTTTCTCGCTTTTGTTGTATCTTCTCTAGAAACAGTCAATCGCTCCCACTTTCTCAGAACGGCCAAACTCGGTTTCCGCTGGTCGGGCTCGCTGCAAAGGCTATACTGCTTGGTGTGTGTTCAAATGCAGCGTGTAAATACATTTTGATTGAAAACATTCGTGATTGGCTCCACTTATTGTATTTTCTTAATTTACCTAATGATGGCCTCTGACATTCACCCAGTCTGATAGTTAGCGGTGCAGCGGATGTTCCATTATCCGATGTCTAAAGCCAGGGCACAAAGGGCGGAGAAAGCGGAAAGCTACTTCGTGTAGCCAGACCGGGGCCATATATCACGACGATTATACACAGCTTGTAAGGCGTTACAGCACACCCGGCCCTTCGCGCTATAGGCCCATCTCCGCCGCACCCAGGAAGCAACCGGCAGCGGGCACGAATCCATGATGTGTCTTGTCTAGTGCGATCAAATAACCATGTAGTTGCCTGTTCTTTATTGTCAGAGTGTATATCAAATAATATGCAATGTCTCATGCCCCTCTTTTAGAAGGAAAGAGCAGTTTGCAGAAAAAAGTGAGGAAAGCGGACTGAGTTACATGGACCAGAAGAAATTTTACAGAACACAAACGCCAATTGGCAATAAATAGACTTGCTTTTATTAATTAACGCTAATATATTTAGGATGCACTTGTCAAGCAATATGTTTGTGTACATTAAAATAGTCAGAGTCACCAGCAACACTAATGTTGGAGCACGGCAACGGCAATCTGGCTCGCCTCTCTGGAGAACGATCGAGGAAGCGAGGGGACGAGCTGAACTTTGTGCACAGCGGTCGGATGCAGCCGAGAGTTCAATGGCGTGGCAGGAAGTCAGAGACCTGACAGGAACGAAAACTGGAGCCGGCGGCAAGCGAGTGGTAGCCGAGACGGTGGCGCCTGCTGTTGAATGAGTGTGTGTGCAGTTAAAAATAAAAGTGTCGGGTTTTGTTCAAGACTGATCGATGTCTCTGATGCCATTTGCGATTTGACGATTTTATTTTAGGTGGCTACGGTAGATTTCCTTTGGCCCCAGAGCGCACGCTGCTTTGTTTTGGGAATAAATAAAGGGCAATGGGTCATCCGCTGCACCGCTAACAATCGGACTAAGGAATGTCAAGTTGTCATCAATAAAAATTAAGAATATACAATATGTAGCCAAGCGCACGAGTGTTCTCAATTAAAAAATGAATTTACCAGCTGCATTTGAACACACAAATAAGCAGTATAGTCTTTGCCGCAAGCCGACCTGCAGGAAACGGAGTTCGGCCGTTCTGAAAGTAGGAGCGATTTCGATCATTTCTAGAAGAAGACTACAACAAAAAAGGAAATCCCATCAAGCTCAAATGAAAGTTCAGATGATCGGCTAACAATATTAAAAAAATAGGAGCGAAATACTCGTACGGCCTTTTTCCGATAAAAATTGGGTTCGAAATAGTCGGATTTCGGCCACCGTCCGATATTTCAACTGTTAAATAAAGAGGTGCGTGAAGCGAAATAAACCCAACATGTGCCCGTCGAGGAATATTCCATGTATAGGGCTACACCCGCACACTAGTGGCAATTTGGTAAACGACAAATATAGAGATTCTCATGAGTTGCACAAGGCTCTGAATGTCAAGGAATTGTCGAAGAGACGATGTTTGGCATTTTCACCTCAATAAACAAAACAACAAAAGTATTTTCCTTTGAACTTAAAATAGTCGAAAAAACTTATACAAGAGCACGAAAAATTGCTGCGTTTACGTACACTACCACGTATTCCATACCAGCGTACAGAACTGGGTAGAAAAAATCCGGAGCAAAAAACAGATTTTCACCTGCTCCACTCAATAATTTTTGTGAAGCGAAACTTAAAAAAAGAAATATTGAAATCAGTTTGTTTTTTCCAGAAATGGGGCAGTACATATATTTTTCCGAAAAATCAGAAAGACCCACCCCGAGCAGCGTGTTCGATTTCAAGTAAAACCACCTACATTAGAACCTGAAATATTCGTTTTAACTCGTTCGAGGTTATGGCATGCGTAGTTTGTGAACCTTCCATTTTGTGAGTAATTGATGCAAGTCATCAGTAGGAAAGACATTATAATGCTTCAAACTTTCCGAGGAACGCAATTGCATATCTGTGGTCAGTCCAACGTACTGTAATATATCAGTTAATGTCTCGCATAATAAATAGTTATACTGACAGTATTTAATGTGCATGAATTAAACACACTGACACAAGGTTTAACGTGCACGAAAATCCCATGATCAAATTAAATATAAGCGCTCAATCTGGGAATAACTCATCGGGAAGTGCTAAATAAATATGAGGTCAGATCCATATAAACGGGAGGAACGTTTCCGTTGGAGCTTAGTCGAACGCCGTGATTTCTAGGTACATATCTTGAAAAGAGGAAAACGATTCTTTACTCAGGCCTCAAAGATGGCGGAAGAAAATTTGGCAGTTTGCGAGATATTAAAAACAATGTGTATTTTCTCCATGTCCGTTTCCTTTCATTCAAAATATTCTTCTATTCCTGCAGTCGCCGCAATAGAAGCGTAGTCAAAGTTACAATTGTTAAAGGGATCTTACTTGAGCGTTGTTTATAAATGTCTGGAGATGCTCATAGAATGGCTTTTCTTATAGCAAACGACCATTGCGCGGAGGCTTACGTGAATTTGAGGACCCATTAGCCTCGTCATTGCAAGAACATTGTTTCTGTTGGCAATGTTCTTTGAGGGCTAATACGAAATTTAATGGTGTCGTTTTTACTTCGTCGTCTACACGCCGAATTCTGAAACCTCACTCAAATTGAGGGGTCCCCTCACTTCCTTGAGGAAGGCGCGAGGGCGAACGCTGGCCAATCGCGATAACGGATCGCTCGATCGCGATTGGCCAGCGCCGGCCCTCACGCCTTCCTCAAAAGTGGAAGATTCTAGTTGAGTGAATTTGACCAACGGCAATGAAGGATGGAGTTAGTATTTTTAGTGGAAGTTGAATTTTCGAGTAGTAGTTTCTCAAAGCTTCAGGTGGAGCGGGATTTCCTCATCTAAGGGAACATTTTTCGACGTGTAACTGGGAAATCAAACAGCGTAGCTGGACCAGTTATTTTACGGTTAAGTGGCGGACAACATTTGATTATGGTGTCATTATAGAAGGCCTCCTTGTTCATCACCTGTTTTGGCAAATAGACGCTTGCTTTTTATATGTTTTTATGACCGATACGGCGCAAAGCTTTGTTTCCTTTGAGGCAGTGACCGTATTTTCTCGCGCGCAGACATTTCATGGTTGCTAGGTTCTCGTGGACTGTATGTTGTGGAATGATTTACGTCCAAAAGCATTTCTAACACTGATTTGAGATGGATTGTCTGACATCAGGTGAATTATCACGCTGTCTTCTTCTCAAGCGCTGTCGTCGGGGTGAAAGCTTTCAAACTACAGAAGCAAATCCCCTTTCTTCTCTATTATATAAAAACTTAAATTATTTTCAGGAGTTCCACGAAATGAGTCATTACCTATGGGTGCTGTTGCTGCATAAAACTATGTCATATGTGCATAGGAAAGAGCTTTGAGAGCAGATATCAGCGATACGACATTAGTCTGTCTTCTTTGTAAATGGATATTTGATGAGGCGTTCCCTTTTCGAGCACTGCAATGGTATCAGCTGTAAGTGTGTATTTTACACGCAAATATTGACCCAGGAGTGTCTGGTTTGGAGAGAGTGAGAACTCTAATTGAGAATCTTTTTTATATCGGTGATCAAGTTAAATATGATACGATAGCCTATAGCGGGAAGGAAGTGTAACAATTTCTGGACTTCGGTCAAAAAATTGTGGAACTGCCTTCGGACACTCTGAAGTAAAGAACATAAAACCGAGTTCACCTGCAGTGTCCTAGTTTCGTAAAAAAAAAACACGATAAACATTGGCATTTCTGGCACCTCGCTCACTCCCAGTCTTCAAGGGTCACACCTGAGTCACACTCCTAGTGACGCGATTCAGGTGCCATGTAGGTTCCATGTGCTCTCTCGGAGGACGCTTCCTCTTCCTCTCTCTGCTGATATTAGCGGGCGTAATGCTGCAGCTTAGAGCCGAGCGAGGTCACGTAAGTTTCTCGCCGTAGTTCCTTCGGCTGCCACTCCCAGCTGCAGGTGCGGGAGAAAAGCTCGACTTTTGCTTTGCGGTTATGCAGCGGAATCACTGACATTTTTTAACTGAAGAGTGTTTTCTCTCTCCTCCGGGAGACGATAAAACAACTAAAAATGACGAAATGCAAATTTTTTTTAATCTTAAAATTGTTGCACTCCTTTTCCCTTTTAATCCTCACTGTTGACATTTTTGCGGGCGTACATGAAAGGTCGGTCATGGTTAATTATTTTATGTTGGCATGTTTTAGCTCGCTGATATATTTTATTTAAAGCTAAATCAATTGGTAATTTAATAAGCGCATCCCCGGAATTGTTGACAGTTGATCAGTTTCCCGTCGGGAATTACCTGGTCACTAATGGTCACAGAACTCTTGGTAGAAATGCCAGGTAGGACAGTGCCAGGGGCAAAAATCGGCAATTCTTGATAGACTTGCAACCTTAGATCACAGCAGGCCTATGGTGGTGCATTTTGTTCTAATCAGAAACGCTTTACCAGCATCAGCTACTGTCAGTTCCTTCATGAATAATCATGCAGCTATTACTTCGTTTGAGCCTACAAATAATTATCGAAGGAGAATTATTGGAGTGCAGTGAGGAAAGCAGCATGCTTCCACTGCTTCGAAGTCAGTTGAGTAATTATTACTTCGCCAAAACATTCGGGGTTGATGTTCGCAAAAAAGAAACTCTAGTGTAGATGGCGCTTTAAAAAGATGAAAGCCGTTTACAACTCTGTAACGCCGAATGGTAAGGCGCAGCTCTTGGGGAGGATGACGTGATCAGTGACGTCATTATTGGTGATGACGATGACGATGCGGATACCGATGAGCGTCATCGGCATCCGCATCGTCATCGTCATTATCGCTGATGACGTCTGGTGACATCACTGATGACGTCATCAGCATCCGCATCGTCATCACAACTGGTGACGTTATCGTTACGCCACCCCCAGGTCACGTGACCCCCTCCGCCCCCGAAGGTCACTCGACGGAACCCGAGTCCCTTCGGAGTCCTCCCAGAGGAGCCAGGATCCTCCGAGTCCTCAAGAGAACGAGGTCCTCGAGGTCCTCCCGAAGGAACCCGAGGTCCTTCGGGGGACCTCGGGTTCCTTCAGGGAAAATTCCACCCATAATGCACCGCGCGGTTACGGCGACGGCGACGGCGACAGTGACGACGACGGCGACGCCGACGCTGCTCAAGCCGGAAACGGGCGCCTAGAGGTGCGCTCTAAAATAAAGTATCTGAATTGAAACCACAGAGTAACATTGCTGTGGAACGTAGAAGTCTAGCTGTAGGTTTTACTAACTATTTTAATTCATACATCTAAATAAACGAGCCCGTATGGCAAATATGCCTGCAATCTGCTTGGGGAATATAATGCCGAATTAAATAACGACGTTACCTCAAAATAAAAATATTTGAACATCTCTGATAAACTGGATGGGTTGCTTTAAATGTAGCGTGATTTTCTGAGTGTATGTACTAGAATGCCAGTCATTGCGCCGCTTTTTCAGTATGAATTTGACACAATTCTTACGAAATATACTGCATACATATAACCTCCTCTGAGGCTTAATGTTTTACTTCATTCTGCTTACGATCATACATCTCGCGTATGAAAGTGAGCTCTGACCGGTCTAATAATATATTCGATTCAGAACGGTTTTGTTCAGTTGTCTTCGGCGTGAAAACATTGTTGAGGAGGCTAAACCGTTACTAAAAAAACAACACTAAAATATGTCAGCACTAGCTCGTTCTATTTCGCTCGACATAATTCACAAGGAAAAATAGAAGAAAAACAATTGGGAATTAGGTATGCTGGTTCAAATGTCTACAGAACAAGGGGAAGTTCAGTCGAGAAAGATTATTAAAGGGGAAACTAAAACCTACTGTATCACGAGAACAAACCAGCTTTGTGTTTCATTTCACCTTAGGTATCCATAAAAGGACGCTGTCTTTAGAAGCGTGGCCGTCGACATCACAATTGCAAAAAATAAAATATATTCGCTAATTCAAAAGAAGGTACGCATTAGGAATAAGGCAACGCAATCAATAACGCTGAATGATGGTAACAAAACGTTTGTTTAATAACATCTTTATGGACTCCAGTCTATAGTAGACATCTAGATTTTTCTATCACGGATGACGTCAGACACCAGATACTAAGAAAAAACTAAATTTTTCATTACAGCCTGCTTGTTGCAAAATAAATGCTTACAGTAATCGGCGTCATGACCAATAATATAGAAGAATCAGCGTCATTGAGGAGCTAGTGGAAGGCCGGCTTGTTGCTGCATACTACAGCTGCTTTTATAGGTGTTGTATGCGACGAATGACCAACAGAATACCGCTAGAGCTTTCCAGTGAGACAACAAGAGACAAAAGGTGATGAGTCGGGCCCTCTGACCTCGGTGTACATGATGGGAATAAACGGCTGAAAAAAAAAAAAGCGGTCAACAATGAAGAAGCACGCTTGGCAGGACAAAACTGATATTTTGTTTCCCATGTGTGGTTCTTTAACGCTATCCGGGTTGCCCTAGCTGTTATTTCCATGCTATACAACTAAAAGAAAAAACGCAATACACACGGCGAATTCGAACCCGGTCTATCAGTGGGGCAGCCGCGTCCACAGCCCACTCAGCCACTCACGCATCAACATGTGCCGAAATCAAGAAGGGCTATTCATAACCTCTCTATCTTATTAATTCATCGCCTCTACCTGATAATCGTTGTATGTAAATACAGTATTTCTATTCCACTATTTAACAAATAGTAAATATTTAATATCTTCAGCAAAGTATATACACGCGAAAAGACCCCACTAAGAGTTGCATTAGAATTTTCTAATTTGTTACTGTTCCATTGACCCTATTCAATATGTACCAACTACCTCAAGTCAAACCTGTACCCCAGTAAGAGCCTTCCTACGCCGGCTCTAAATGTGGTAAAGCCTTATTGAAGCCCGGAACTATGTAATCAGAACTTTGGTTGCAGATCACTGATACTCAGGTTGTGTTAATTCATTGCACGCATACTTCACTAGAAGGTCCCGAATAACTATCGAGTATTTTTAATTTCTAGGGCCATAGACCCCGGTCATTAAGAACACCCGCGAAGCCCCCTCGTCCACATATGGCCGTTATCACACAACTGTACAACTCTAGCTTCTAGCCCAGAGCATCCTGAGAATTCTGAATTTGTGCAACCAATTGGCTCAGAATTGTCAATTTAAAAAAAAATCTAGCTTCTGTCTTTTGTGAGAATACTCTATCACGTGCGCGTGCACCGATGCGGAAATCATGCGACCAAACATGCTAGTTTCTACGGGCTCCATTCAAACGCAGTGACTAGATTGGGCTCCCATAAGGTCGCTGTCGTGCCTATTGTAGTTTCTCTCTTTTCCCCTAAGTTTGCTTTAGGACACTTTCTTTGTTCTCAGTAAACAGGATAACTGGGCGAGTTGGTATGGATTCATAATGGAACAGCGCGAATTTTTGCAAGGACAGAGGAAGGAACTGGACAGGACGAGCGCTGTCTTTGTTCTCCTTTCTAAGCACGCAATGTTTCATCCACAATCCTCGACACCCGTGTTCCGCCAGGTGGCGTCAGGTATTTCAAAAATGGTGGATTTTAGGACCAGTGGAAATTTACTATAGGATGCTATTAATATTTTCACTTGTAAGCAAAAAAATATTTCTCTATAAGTTTTTATTTTTAATGCACACTATTTGTGATTTCTTTAAAACGATATATTGTCGAACCCATAGGCTATCTGCTAATTGTTTACTCCATCTGTCATATATATGAACAAATTCGTAAGCGTAATGCGAAATATCCTTGTTAGCATCATGAAACGTTGCATTTTGTCCAGGCGATTTGTCACAAAAAGATGAAATATGATGGAGAGCGGTTTATTGCTCAACGTGTACCGTCTGGCTTCCATTCGTAAAAATTAATACACTAAAATAACACGTTACCTGTCATGTGCTAAAACTTTTAACACTTTCATGAAAGAAAAAAGATACAATGACTATAGCTTAAGAGTATACAGTGAAGTGTTCCTATAAATGGGTCCCCAATGCAGCGGAAGTACTAATTTAGTTAGTTGGTTTACACGTATAGCTGCACATATGGGAAATTTGAAGTATACTAAATGTATACTATGGGGCCACTCGATGTGCGATTAAATGTGTAATTTATGTTTACATCGTTTACAGCCGGTGAGCAGCAGCCCCTTTCGCCGGTGGTCAGTGTTCTACAGAAGGAAAATGCACTCTTTGTGACTTTTGTCTCGTGTCAAAGGTAGAGCCTCTGCTTGCTCCGGAGAGCAGCAGCCCCGTTGAAGGCGCTGACGCATGAGAGACAAAAGAAGAACCCCGTTTGCCCTGCTTCTGGGTCCCGGTCGCATCCTGCATGTCCATCCCGAGTATGAAATATTAATGCGTCAACAATCCAGGTGCCTCCTCAGAGCCCAGCACGCATGTATTCGTTGCCGTGGAAAGAGCGATTATGCAGTACGCCATTTTCAGAAACGCTGAAAATAGCGCTCTCGAAAAATCCTTACATTTCTGCGGCATGGCCAGGTGCGCCTCCAGAGCCTTTCTCTCTCGGGGACGTTTATGTTTTCATGCGGTCGGCTGCGGGCGCCAATGCGCCTGCCGCATATTTTACTGCAAAGATAAGAATTTGCCGCGGCGCAGGCGCGTCTTCATTCGGCGTGTCCCGGCCACCACGTTCTGCTCCAGTAAAGGCCACATTTCCGCAGTTGCGCTCGGGCAGCCACTACGCTTACGAACAGATACAGCCAGGTTGGAACGACGGAGTTACCAAGACAACGAAGCGCCAAACGGTGCGTTCCGTTCATGTTCGTTCGCAACGCAAGGAGTTGAGCCGGGCTGAACCTTTTCCGTTACGTTCCGGAACGACCCGCAACGAACAGACCAATCAGGAGGTCGAGGAGAGCTCGGTCACGCACGTTGCATGCCGGTCGTTGCCGGGTTCCGTCTATTACGCAAACGTAGCCGTCGTGCTTAATCGGCGACGTGGACGGCGTGGTGGAAGCTCGTTGTTCCGCGTAAGAAGCGCTATCCTTGACTGTGAATTCTCGTCGTGTGTCGTTATGATAACCCAGCACGTACTAGACGGGAAGATCCACCTCGTGCGGCGATCTCGTGGCGGCACTCTCAAGACAACAGAAACGCCCGTGCCGTCGTGTTTGTTTACTTCGACTACAGTGAACCGACTTAGCATATTTGTCCTCGAACATCGCCCGGACTTCGTTTTTGGCGCATTCCATGCGTGTGCTCAAGTTTAAGGTATTACTGGTGCGTACCGTATAAAGGATGCGAATTTTCAGGCGTTTTCATCACCCAAGAAAGGTGATTAGTGTTAGCACTGCTGAACGCTCGCAACGTCTCGCTCGCAACGTCTATCTGATCACGAAATCATATTTTTACGTTGCTATATCGGTGCTAAGATTACATCGTCTTTTTATAATCGTAGAAAAAGGCGTGTGGCGAGAATTGTACTGTTGGCAAAGTCGTGTATTAAAGTCATGATCGTGCAAGACGGCGTACTGCATCTTTTTTTTTTTTTTCTAATGCACTACCCTGCAAGCGTATCCTGAAAAATAAAAAAATAAAGTTTGTGGTCATAGAAGGCGGTCTGTCTATTTTCTGTTACGCAAGTGAGTGGCAGCGCGTCCCCAACAGCTGACGGCGGCGGAGAGGCGGTCGCCGTACTGCCGACGCACATGCGCTTGTTGCAGTGGTTGCAGGAGTGTACGCGCGGCGCAGAGCGGTCGCTCCGGTCACAACGGACGCAGTCGTGGATAACGGGTTCGTTTCAGATGTCTGAACCAGCCTTTACACGGCTATTGTAGGCGCACAGCAGATCTTCCTGACTGTACGCCGTAGCCGAAACCTCCGGCTGCTCCGGTGAGGACGGTGGACCTCGCGTCGGGCAGGAAACCGTCCGCCATGTTTGTAAGCGTAGCTGGGTTGCTTACTATTGGCTAGGAGCAAGAGCTGAAGCTCGTTTCTCATTGGCTGTTGATTCGTGTGGTTGCATGCGGGTGCATGTGTGTACACGTCGCGTACAGTTGTCGTTGAAGTCGCAGCGGTTGCATTCGTTCGTAAGCATAGTGGTCGCTCTGAACGCAAATGTGTGAACGGGCCTTAAGTTGACAACGAATCACGCAACGAATACACAAAGTGTGAAACGGGGTAGATTTTATTCTACTTCGAGCATTGATCAAAGCTACGCACGCGCACGTTTTCCTTCCAAACAATGCCGCACCGCAGAGAACTCACACTGTATACGGTTCGCGATTACGACTATTCAAAAACTCCCCTGAAATGAAAATAAAAGGAATGAAAAGTTATCGTAAGACATCTACGAGAACCCAAGGGCCTCGTTCTAACAGACTTTCCCATTTGTTCGCGTCAAGGCGAGAAGCACTATGACAACCGGATAATAAAAAAATTGTGCTAAATCTTTCTGGTGTCATAACGCGGGTGACAGCATTCCCGTATTTTGCCATTGGTCATTAAAATTTAGTTTTAGGTACCTCCATCACGCCAAAAATATCTTCTATATTTCGAGGTACTATGCGCGAGCAATCGAGAAGAAACGGCCTCTAAGAAGATTGAGGGCGCAGGTGAGCTGGCAAATATTAGTCAATATAAAAAAGCGGGTACACAAGAACGGGACGGTGTTATGCGCTTCCTTTTTTCCGTTTCTCCGGTTTGATTATGTTGAGAAACGTCACAGAGAAAATAAGTTCAAACGCAGGGAGAAATTGCTTGCATTCACGATACAAGTACGAACACAGAATTGCTGGCTGAAGCCGAAAAGAAACTCTGAAAAACAGCAATGCTGTTTTTATTCGTATAGCTAGCGACACAGGTCGGCATTTTAGATCGCCCTCATCACCCTCACCCTCGCAGCTGCACTCACCCTCACTCTCACAGTCACTCACCTTAAGCCCTTCACTCACCCTCACGCACTCACCGTCCTCACGCCCCTTACGCACTCATAACCCTTGTCCACTCACCGCCCTCACGCGCCTCACGGTTCTTACGCAGTCATGCACCTCCCGCTCACCACCCTCACGTCCCTCACGCACTCATACGCCTTACGACGTCACGATCCTCACTCACCCTCACACTCACGAATTTTCGTGGTTCAGAAACTCACTCACCCTCACCTCACCTGCGAAGATGAGGGTAAGTCGGGGTGAGTGAGGGACTTTATGAGTGAGGTTTGCCGAGGTATGGCTAGCAACGATACTAAATAGAAGCCAGCAGACAAACCTAGAGTGCGTAGTAAACGGTGAACTTTAGGTCCTGTAAACGAAAACGGGAGACACGACCCGAAGCGCGCAAGTCTCCTCACCGAAAAGCGCAGGTAAAGTGTATGTATACACACGATTAAATTATGCGAACTCCAAAGGCATAACCCACAATCCAGTGCACGATAAAGGAATGCAACACCGAGGAAAAATGGGTGAAAAAAAAATAGACAAAAGCGCTCGGCGAAACATTGACCTTCACGCACCGCGCCATCGGAACAAGTGATTGTAACATGTAAATAAATATGTATATTATAATAAAAATGAAGTTCGCCGCACAGTATCGAAACTCTATTCGTAAGCTAAATGCCTTGTAAAAAAGATACATGCCTTTGCTCAGATATAAACCATCACGCAAGACCGTACGTAGGTCACGTGTGGAAATGAGCGAACAAAGCAAAGCTGTTCTGCTTCGCTTCCTCGCCACCGCCGCGGTTGCTTAGGCGCCTCATTGTCTGCGGTTCGCTTTCTTTCTTTTTTTTTTGTGTGTGTGTCCCTGATTTTTTTTGGAGGGTTGGCGGTGTTCTTTGACTGTATTGCATGGCAAAGCTTCGCGTTTCTACCGGTTTATTATGCGTATTTGCCTATCACTTGGCAGAAAAGGAGAGAAACAAAGGGGTAGAGGGGTGTTTTAGTCCAACCATCTATATAAATAAGTTAATCTCATTCTCACTCGAGTTAGCACAAATCACCCCCGTAGCTGAGGCACCTAGTTCATAAAAATACATCGATGGGAGCTCAGGATGCACTGACTTACACAAGCCATCAGGTAGACGGACGGGAACAATATTTCTCGCACGAAGTTCATTTCAATGTGCATTAATTACGCTGCAGTGGAGGAAGCTTTAAGCTGCGAAGCGGCGGAGGTTCGTGCAAGTTGGCTTAGGTCACTTCCGATTTCAACTCGGCATACCTTGCTGCCGGTCTGCTATCTATATTGTGAAGCGTTTCATCGCCTATGTTTTGTAGTGGCATTAATTGTGCCCAGTTACGTTTACGCTTTCCTCTCGTATTGTACTATTGTTTCCGTGCGGTGCTTTTTTAAATCAGTGAGCCCAATTTGTCATATCCCAAACGAGTAGTACATATCCTTTACGCAAACAGCCAGTCAAGGTCACTTAAGTGAAATATTCGTGGCCAGTTGTGTGTACCTGGGCAAAAAACATTGTGGTTTATTTTGCGGCAACATGGAGTACTCTCTCGGCGGGATGGGTTATAACTGTTGCAGGCCCAAGTGCTAATTAAAGTGTGAAGAATCCCAACGTCAATATGCACTTCAGTGCAATAGGGGAATAAATATTTCGGTACCCGTATAGCACAAATATTTATAGATACTATCCCTAAACTCTACTGTACTAATGTGCTCAGATATTGGTTTTTATTAGGTTTTCTCTATCTTCATTTCCTCCCGGCTTCTTTTACTGGGTGTCGCGCGTTGTCTAATGACCGCCCTCAATATCCTTATTTCCAACAAAAAATGTCGCAGAGAAACCATAGCTTTATAATGCCTGGTACCGTCCCCAATATATGAACTTTGCCGTCAGTTTGTCTTCGCAGACCTGCCCGGTGCGGTAGAAATAAAATAAATGTGTTTATTCAACTCGGCTTTGCGATCTGTTTGTACAAGTATTATTTCACTGTCAAGAAAAGCCTGAAACAAACATCGAGCTTGCTCCACCAATGTACGTTGAATAAAAAAGGGTGTACGGTAAATGAGTGATATTTTGCGCCTACTAGCAGTGATTTTTAAGAACCATTAAAATCAATTGAGTTAACGGATACCTATCTACTTAATGAAGCCCTCTAGTTTATCCCCCTTTCCATCTGAACAACAAAGCAAAACAACACATACATAAAATTCACAATTTATAGACACGGTATATACCCCCAGTAATTCTGACTAACTTGGTTGAGTTTATCATTATATATTTCATTAATTATAAATAAACTTTTAAATAAACTTATAGTGAACTATAATTTTATTTATATGATACTTGTAGAAGTATTCAATTAGAAAGAGCTTATTTTTAGTAGATTCGTAGTACCGCCTCAATACAACTCCAGTAGGCTCAAGTACTGCACTAGTTTTGTACTTACAAGTGCAGTTTCAATAGTGTACATAAGTTTTCTTTCTACACACTTACAATCAGGGTGTCGAACCAAAGCCGAACCCGAACCGAAAACCGGATCAAAACCGTTATTTTTGACCGAACCGGTACAAAACCAAAATCGAAATCGAACGCTTTATATTGAACCCGAACCGGAACGAAACCATAATCTGATGTGTCGGTTACCGGTTCAGTGAAAGCGCTTCAGGGCCAATTCCGTCAATAATTGGTTGCGGGCGTATTTATTTCTTATACTATTGCCAAGACCGAGCCAACATACTGTCAGATGTTTTTACACTTCGTATTTATTGCACGTGTAATAAAAAATACATCATTATCAAAAGCAGAGACACAAAGAGACAGCGTTGTCAGTGAGCTCGCTTAGTTTCCACCTCTACTTAGGCATATGGAAAGCTTCAACTTTACTCTGTTCCTTGGATTGACCCTGGCTGCGCGGTAACGGTGCGGCCATTTCAAAGCACCGTTAGGGCTTCGCCGCTTAGCTTCGAAATGTCCAAGTGTCGGAGCGGATTGCGCCACTCTAGGCACGGAGGCCTACGCGTCCGCGAATGTTTGACCTCAAGATGGACCGCAGTTGCAGTCGATGAGCCGTTTAGCCAATCGAGCACCGCGAGCGTACCACGTGACCTGTCGCTTGAGTGCAGCGACACGCTGAAGGAAGGTGGGAGAAGTACCGCGCTGCATCGGCAGTATAGTTTGTAGGGCCGCCTGTGGTTCATTTCAATAAAAAACAATCTTTTCTTTAACGTGTTCGGAATGTTACCTAAAAACAACAAAAAAACATGGGTCGTCGAACGTTACCCGGCGATGATTCGCCGACGCGTCGCACATTGGAAGGAGGCCGTGGGAAAGAGGGAAGGGAGGGGGGGGAGAAAATGTTTCTTTGTATATTTTTTTTGTAGGTTTGTCAGACTAGAAAAGCCAACATGCCGCCTGTTCAACCGTTTTTTTTTCGTTTCTTTTAAGTCCTTTTTTATCATCTTCAATTAAGCATTCGAAAAACGTCGTTCGCTGTGGTGGCATTACCGGAATTTTGTTCGGTAACTGACACTTTCAAATGTGAGTACTGTTATATAATATTATCACGCACTTAACGTTAATATTTCATGCTATGTAACTGGTTTTGAGTCCCTCAGACCGGGTTATTTGCATAGAGCATTATTTGCGATAAAAAGTCAAAGTCAGAAGACAAAGCATCGCCACGAGATCTTTAGAAGAGCGTTTTTCCACCGGAGCCCGAAGCGCTGTCAAGATGTACTCACATTTCATTATACGAGCGAATTGTTTTAACCCGTGCCAAAACAAAGACGCTTGGCATGAATAACTTCTAAAATTCGTTTAGATACGACGCGAATGTTTTTTTAACATGGTTCATGTCGTCTCCGCACGGGCGGCCTCGTAACCTTCGCGCCAAATTACTTCGGCCATTCGCAAGCAGCGGACTCCCGGCGACTGCTGCCCAACTTGCTGTGTCTTTCAAACCGTTCTGTGACAGGCACCTCGCGGACGGGTGTCACGAATTTGAACAATCTTCTATGGTTTTAAATTCTATTTTCGCAAGCAAACCTATTGTCTATTGAGAGTTGTCTGTTTGGCGTGCGAAGAAGCCACCGACACCCTCTGGACAGGGTCTGGGGAGGGATGCCCAGTTGAGACGGGGCACCTCAGGGTCGTTGCCATCTTTGGTCCGTTTTAATGTTTCGCTATTTTTTGGAAACTAACACCTTCCTCACGTGTTAGTGTTCGTTGGGAAGCTATTGAGCAGAACTATTTATGTAGAACACGGTGGGCGGCTTCCCCGTAAAGCAAGGTCGACAACACGTTTGTCAGTATGTGAGCCATTGGCTAACCTAAGCGAACGCTTTGGGGCGCTAGTTGAGAGTGGCCGAGCTGACCGGTGAGCCGCTCGGCCAGCGTGCGATCTTCACAGCCCAGCATGGGCGTGTTCGTCGCTTCAGAAAGCGAGCGAAGCACACTCTATACGCACGAATACTAAAGATGGCAGTGGCACCGATCACAAGCTCTTTGTTGGAAAGGTCTATAGACCCATCCCTAAATTACGCACTCTTCTGGCAGAGTTTGAAATGCTGTACAGTTGCGTGTGCAAAAGGCAACATAAAAAAGGAAAGCCGATCACTTATATAAGTTCACTTAAGAACAGTATATTGCAAGTACAGCCTTGCCACATTAATTATGTCTTTTGCGCACGTCACTGTGCTGGGTTTCCAGATCTGCCTGAAGAGGGAGTAGTATTGGGATGGGTCTATTGCAAGTATCTTGTGCGCAGAAAAGGCTGCTGGAAGTGCTCGGTCAATATTCGAAGGTGGAGTGAGAAACCGGTTCGAACCGGTTCGGATTTACTATAACCGGTTACCGGAGTGATATTATGTGCACTACCCTGTACAATGCTACTGAACCCGAACCCGAACCGAAACGAATATTGACCGGTTCAACACCCTGCTTACAATATACTTTCATTAGGCTGCCGTACTAAAAGTATAATTTGTGTACGTTAAGTACACTTTTAGTGTGTTGCTTTTAACTAAGGGGTATACTGTAAAGGACTTAATTTTCGCGGTCTCAAATTTTCGCGAATCGGGCCAAAGCTGAAAATTTGACATTATTCGCGGGTTCTAATTTTCGCGAATCGAGTGTAGCTTCCGTAGCGTTCACATATTGCCAGAATTGTTCGCGGCACGTATTTTTGCGAATTGTAGGCGATTCGCGAAATTCGCGAAAATTAGGTCTTCGCGAAAATTTAGTCGTTTACAGTACTCGGTTTCATGATATATTTCACTATGGTGGACGAATGAATCATGGAGCGTTTATCTATAAACGGGGCATCATTTTCTGTTTAACTAAACAGAAAACGGTTAAACACAATAGCATAAACAATATACCTTCAGCAACACACATGCGTTGTTTTTTCTCAATCTGTATACCGTAGGTAGACCCTATCAAGAGTCCTTATATTTAGACACCGCTCGATCACGTCGCACCAGTTCAGCCCGTCGTCCACCGGATGATCCTCGACAAGAAGCTTATTTCTCGGAGCTGACTGCGCTGGCCCCCTCTTTTCTTTACGTCTGTCCTTCCTAGCACGCTCGGTGATCATCTGCGACCTTCTCTGCCATATAAGATCAGCAGCGCATGAATTAGAGTCACATGTAGTCCCGGGGTGTGGCCTGAAGGTCGTCCGTTGCAGCAGCCTGAGTAGTCAGGCGTGGTCCAGAGCCAGTCTCGCCGATATAACGAAGACAAAAGGAATCCCCTTGGCGTGCGTCCGGCTAAGTGAGCTGAGACGGGCAACGATATTCCCAGCCGCGTCAATGAGATCCCTCCCTTCTGACTCGTGAATAATAAAGCGCCGGTGCTTAGACGCCCGCCCGGATTACAAGCAGGACGGGCTATGACGCAGTTGGGGCTCCAGAGGCTCTTGGAGCTCTTTCAGACGCATCCTCGCCATGATCACGGCCGGCATCTCGATAGAATTTCGGCAGCGTTCGCGTCTCGTTCATACGGCGTCCTTACGCATTGAGACGCCATTTTCTTCCGTTGTGTTCAAGAATAAAAACGGTGTCTTGAGTTGACACTTTTCTGAGATGTGTCAGAAGAACCGTGGGAAATAAAGGTATAGAGGATTGAGGCGTCCTTATTTTGAATCGAAACAAACCTTTCGTTTATTGATTTTGACGTTTTGGGAGAAAAAAAGAAAAGGGAAAGAAAAATGACCCGTTTATCCTGGAGGACCAGTGCAGAATGAGCTCATTAGAATTTAGAATTCAATTAAGGTTCTGAAAATAGAAACTTAGAGGCTCTTGGATCGCAGCAGAAACCTGTCATTCTACTAAATTTTAAGTTTCAAAACTTGCAGTTTTCTGCTTAGGAAAAACGCGCGCTCACACTTGCTATTCGCAACATTCGTGCCAGAGCTTCTTGGTCACCGGGCGACAGTCACAGCCGACAAGCGACAATTTTCGAGCAGTCGCTTGCTCGCCGGTTGCCAAGTTTCAAAGCGGGTGATCCAATCAGTGGAAAAGGCGCACCGTTTTTCTTTGCATGTTGGATTTCACCGTTTTATTTAATTTTTCTAATTATGCACTCACTAGTTTCTCGGTGGCTGTCAGGGTTCTCGCGAAGGCTCTCATTTAGGGTTTTGAGAGTACCTCTTTATTTATATTCAGCAGCACCTTTATTTGAAAGAGCGCTGGAAAAGAATTGTCCTGGGTGAAAATTAAGGCCACTAGAAAATTAGAGTACAGTCCTCACCTGAGAGGTGAAGACACACAACTTCGATTGAGTGCGCGTCTGTGTTTCTACAGTACTTTTATTTCATTTAAGAAGACGCAAACCAAAATCTCGATATTACTTATTTTTAACATGGCTCAAGGCGTAGTGCAAGCGACAGCGAAAAATGCGTAACTTTGCGGATATTGAAATGCGAAAGAAACCAAACGTAAACTTGTTATTTGGTGGGAGGGCGTGATTGGCGACAACTCGTGAGAGCTTTCGAGAAACGACTCGGCGGCAGCGACTTTAGCCCATCGCGCGCTGAAGTGTAAACATCAATGGTCACTGTAGTCACTGATAGGTTCAGAAAAGAAGGGCGTGTCTTTCTGATGCCAGATCTCTACTAGCACTGCTCGTTGCTTTCCGCCGTGCTTTGTCTTCACGTGCAGGTTTAAGCATCACGAGGTGCCGAAATGTTAACGGAGATAGAAACCCTATTGAAAATTTCATCAAGGTACGTAATTTGAGACACTGACTGCCAGTCAGCAGCCCTGGTGGAACGTGCCCTGATGGTCCATCAGATGACGTCTTACTGCCACTGTCAAGGGAATTTCATCAACAAGGGCAGCATTTATATAAAAACTCCCATTTTGAGGATGCAATATTGGATGGCTATGAAACGGTTCAAAGGTCGAGGTGGCCATCTTGCATGACTGTGGAACGGTTCACAAGTCCTTAAAATGAATGTATTCATAACATCAAAAATCAGGAAAAATGTGTACCCGTCCTTTTTTTTTTCAATTTTGAATTTTGCGTTTTTTTGGCAAAAGGGACATTCGTTTACAAACGGGCCCACATGCACACTAAGCATGTTTAAAAAAAAACGCACTTGATGTCTGAACCTTTCGGGACGACCGTATACACTTTAATTCACAAAACGTATGCGACTCCGTTGAAGCTAGAGAGCAAGCGTGCATGCTACGACAGACAGCCCTGGCTTCCACGGACGAACGCGAGCAGCAGACATATCTGAACTACGCTCGCGGATGCTTTTTGTGTGCGCTCTTCATGAAACAATAATAATGAGCTGCGACACAGCGGCATGGCCGATAGCCCACACCAGATAGAAAGGTATAAACTTTCTAGTCTAAACCTCTAGGACCGAGTCAAGTGCATTTCAGTATTGCAGCGCGAGGTTTCGACAATGAGTGCATCTCTTTAAAGAAGGCTTCGGCTGCATATGCAGTTAAGCCTCCAGCATGTTATGCAAAGCACTCGTACATCAATCGCCGTACTTCAGTTCTACTCACCTGCCATGTAGAGTACTTTCGCGTCGTAGAACCCTCCTTTTGTTCGCGCGTCTCCGGCCCAGTACACCTGGTACACCTTGTCGTCTTCAACTACACCGCTAAAGTTCCTTCCATAGTCGGTACTCACGACAGACTGGGTCTTGTCGAGGATAAATTCTACTAAAACATAAGACATTGTAGATCACGGGCAGGATCAGCAGGTTGGAGCAAACGGGCAAACAAAACGAGCCGAGAGCGATCGTTCATGGAAGCTCGGCGAAGCCTCTATGGGCGAAGCGAAAGTAGAAAGTGGAGTGTTCGGCGTTTCGGCGGGCTTCTGATCAGGGTTGTCGGGTGCCCTGCACGTCATATCTCTAACATCAGCGGTTTCATGAGCTCACGTCCCGAAATCGTTTTCTCGTGCATATATTATTTTTCGTATTCATAGATTTGACGAAATAGTGGCATTCGAACGAACTTTACGTCCTTTGACCGTACGTCTGTCTGCCCGTCAAAGCTTTTTGGCGTACAGTCAGAGACAATCGATGTACAATAAGAATCGCCACCAAGACATCTTGACGGCAATTCGCGGCGGCCGACTGCCACCAGGAAACCATCAGATAGCCGACAAGCGGAGTCTGACTGGAGTTTGACTGTCGGTCAGAGTAACTTGTTGGCTAATCAGACATGCTTGACGTACAGTCAGGCACTGTCAGCGGTCCACTAGAAAACATTGACTGCCAAACAGGCTTACATTGATGAATTTTTCATTCGGGAAGCTCGTACTGAGGGCGGCACAACTAGACGAAATTTCTGCCGCTCTCAAACAGTTGGGGAAGACAGCCGTAAGTCACTCGCTTGTCGCGCAAACGGCCAAATGCCAATTCGCCTTTCCGGTAATTTATTGGCAATTGTAGATTTGCGGGACGGCTTAGCGTGCAGTTGCAGTTTCGCCACTGGAGAGCCGGGCTAGGCTATCTTCAGTCTACAAATACAATTTAATAATTCGTTAGTAGTAGTACCCAACTGTCAGTGAAAACCTGACGGCGCCCCTCGGTGGACAAAGCAATAAAAAGGGTACGATCGCCGCGTAGAGAGGATGAGAGTAGTGAAGGACAAGGACAAAAAGGAGGTCACGTGACGGCCCGGAAGCCAAATGGCGCGCAGGTGCTGTGGCGAGTCTAAACTTGCAGGTGTGCGGAGCGCGCATTCCTTGGTTTCTGCTACAGAATGGAGTGTGCATTAAGTAAGTACAAGCGCTAATCTAAGTAGGCGGCAAAAACAAAAAAAAGAATTGTGAACGAAGAAGACGGTCTGCCGAAACCGGTGAGCAGCAATAGCAGCGTGAGGCAGCGGATGCCGCTGCCAAGCGTGTACGGTGGCCTCACGAGGAAGAGGAGCAGACGCAGCGCCGAGCTCTGCTGGCCGAAATAACGGCACAAGAAGCGGCAAGCTGAACCGGGTCTGCGGGCGACAGAGAAGAAGAAACCCCCAAAGCCGGAAAGGATTAAAGGAAGATTTATTGTTTGATCTTTGGGGAACACATTCGCATGAACCTTTGGAAACGCGACACATGTACCCCTCTAAAAAACGCTTACACTGACTCCATTACGAATCCAAAAAAAGCGCAGCAAAAACAGTGGAAGCAAAAGAAAAATGAAAGCCGTTTACAGCTCCCTGTAACGCCGAATTAGAGCACAGCTCTTGAGGAGGAGGGGAAGGCATGGGGGGGGGGGGTCACGAGACCAGGGGCGTCACGTGGCCTGGGGGTCACGTGACCTCGAGGGGGGGGGGGAAGGGCGAAGCAAATTTGCCGCTAAATTAAAATTATCCGCTAGATTTAGCGGGAAAATTTTTCGCTAAATTTAGCGGGGAAAATTTTTCGCTAGATTTAGCGGGGAAAATTCCCCATCATGCACCGCGTGGTTACGCCGACGGCGACGCCGACGCCGCTCAAGCCGGAAACGGGCGCCTAAGAGCTGCGCTCTAAAATGAAAGACGTTTACACCACCCTGTAACGCCGAATTAGAGCGCAGCTCTTGAGGAAGAGGAGGGAAGGGTACTGAGAGGAGTGTATACCCCTCCTCCCTCTTGTTCACCTCCTCATTCACCATGCTACTCCTCCTCCCATCCTCCCTCCTCTTCCTCCCCCTCCTCGTCCTCCTCGTCCTCCCCTCCTCCTCCCCTCCTCGTCCTCCCCTCATCCTTCACGCTCCTCCCGTCCTTTCGTCCTCCTCCTCTCCTCCTCATCCCTCCTCTCTTTTTTTTCTCTTACCTCCTTCTCCTCCCCCTCCCACCCCCTCTTCACCCCTCCTCCCCCTCCTCCTCCCTTCCATTCGTCCTCCTCCTTCCTCCTTATCCTCTCCCCGCGCGGTGCACCATGGGAAATGTCCCATGATGCACCGCGCGGTTACGGAGACGGCGACGGCGACGCCGACGCCGCTCGAGCCGGAAACGGGTGCCTAAGAGCTGCGCTCTAAAAGTCAATACAGAAAAGCGAAGGGGTCACCGTTAGCATTTCCTGAAGGGGGAAGAGTGTGGCGTTTTCTAAGGGTCATGTTAATGGATTTCCTAAGGATCCATTAATGGGTCTTCTCTTAATTTTTCTTACTGTAGTCACAATGCCATTTTAATTCAGTGAGGGAATCTCGAAGCCACCCTGCTGAAAACACTCCTTTTGTTATTTTTGTAATAACTATACTCGTGGAATCTATGAAAGGCATATATGAGCTCTTACACCATCCTATATATTCTTCTATATTTATTTGACACATTCACTGGCTTTTTCTCTAGGGTAATTGTTCTCTATATAATAGGAACAAAAGTGCCGCTGAATCAATTATATCAGCGGCATCAGTGTCAAGTTACAAATACCTTGGTGTTCATATAACGTCAAACCTTTCTTGGAAACTTCATGTCGAATACGTGATTAACAATGCTAATCGTATGTAAGAATACCTTAAAAGAAATTTCTTTCTCGCTCCGTCCTCCCTGAAACTAACCATGTACAAAACTCTAATCCGCCCAAAATTAGAATATGCCGCCGCTGTGTGGGACCCTCGCACTGTTCACTAATTTGCCTTGTTGAATATGTCCAAAACCGTTCAGCCCGTTTTATCATGTCGAACTATCACCGCACTGCCAGCGTTTCTGGCATGAAAACCTCTTTAGGCCTGCCATCACTAACGCATCGCCGTAAACTCTTTCGTTTGTGTCTTTTCCATAAAATATTTCATCAAAATGCTGACCTTCGTCGTAAACTAATTATCCCACCATTCTACATCTCTGCTTGCATTGATCATAGTCATAAAGTCGGTATGCCAAATTTTAAAACTTCGTTGTTGCAATATTTTTTTATTCCCCAAACATCATTGGATTGGAACCAGCTTCCCGCCTCAATAGCGAACATTACTGATATTATTTTGTTTAAGAGAATTCTAACTAACATGTGCACATTGTAATTATTATTTTGATGTCTACTCCCCTCTTCAATGTATTATTACCTTGAGGGTATTGGAAATATATAAATAAATAAATAGTGAGATATTTGCAAATAATATTTAGGTCCCCACATTGAAGAAAAATACATCTCGTATTTCTTCAAGGAGCGAAAATATGCAGGCGAGCTGGTTAGGAAACTTCGTAGTCTAAACCCTGAGACGAGAAGAAATAAAGTTCTGTCGTCGTTTCCACTATTTTATTTCTCCTTGTCCCAGTCTTTGTGTTTTCTACTTCAGTTTTAAAACACCAAGTTTATAATCTATGTACTCAAAATTTATATCTTCATGCAGAAATAGTTTTTATGTTAAAAGATTTAGTTTTGGTTCGTGTTGAAAGATTACGATTGATAAAAATAAGAGCATTATTTTTTGCAGGTTTGCCTCTCTGTTGGCAGGAGAGGAATGAAATTTAAACGTGAGAGATATTTTATACAAGTTGAAGTTATGGTTTGTTTTAACGGCTTATTTTCCCTGGGAATCTGAATCTGAATTCAAACTCGTACGGTGGAAAGTCGAGCCGTAATCCTTCTCCTTTCGTGCCTTTCCGTTTTTTTCCACGATTTTTTCATGACTATGCCAATCCTATTACGTACGCGTTTGAAAAAGTGAATGTCGAGGGAACTCAAAATCCAGTCGCACCATACAACTTACCTAACCGGGACGAGTCTTCCTGAAATCCGAAACTCGTTCAAATCCTGTTCGATTGTTTTAAAATCCGCTTTGTGTTCCCGAGGCTTTGGTGCGGAACCTCGCTCTAATGCACACGAAGGGGAACCGCCGTACGCGCTACGAAACATTCCAGCCAACCTGCAACCGGAAGTTCTTCAAGTGGCCTCGGTACTAGGACCAGCTATACTTATAAGATACTATGATGCTCCATTGGTAGAATTTGATGTAGGCGTTGTGAAAACGACAACCCTCGGCGAAAATAGTGGAAAATGGCACGCTACTGCTATTGAGTCTCGTTAATTAACTAATATGTTTGTCTTTAACTTTAGAAATATTCAAGATGTTTATATGTTTCCAACCCCAACCATAATGAGCGTCATTGAAAACTACTAAATCAGCCAATTTAGAAACATTTAGAGCGAGTTGGAAACGCGGTGGTGCACTAAAGTTACTACTCCTGCAACAGGCGCAAGGCTTTCGGTGCGAAAACCCGTCCGCGCGTTTTTTCTGCCTGATATCGTCTTCATTTTCGCAACCTCACCTTGCTCCAGTTGCACGAGGGTTAACCGAACCGAACTATCGTACTCTCCACTCACTCAGTCTTTCTAATATTAACCGATTTAGTGATTTCCGATGGCGCTCAGCATGTGCATAACTGGAGCCATGAACGTATGTGTTTTAACTAATTAATTAATTATTTAAATAACTTGTTACTTAGGCTCTTCATTTCGAAGCTTATTACCCTAATTGCTGTCCCCCTGGTAGTATAATTCAGCTGCACAAACCCCATTCGTGTAGCTTTAACGGCATTTTTAAAGAAAATTTGTAAATAAACAAAAACACTGTATACGTCGTTTGACAAACCGGGTGACATCGATTCATAATTTCGGACCTATTTTACAATCTACACTTAGTCTTACACCCTACGATGGATTACAACCATAGCGAAGGCTGATAGGCCCAATCGCAAGCCAGTTGTAAACAATGCACGTAATAGATTGCTCTGCCGTGCGTATCAATGCGCGCATATTGGAGCACCGCGTCCCCAATCAGAAGCAATACACCACGTGATTTCTACATGCATCTTGATTGGACCTGGCGACCTGCAGCTTTGGCGGTAGTCCATCGTGGCGAGGAAGGTAGTACTGTCGCAGAAGATAAATACCCAGGACGCGCGAGTTGCGACCGAAATGCATTTCTGCGATATCTGTTGGTGGATCACCAGGATTCGACACCACATGTGAGAGCATGTGCGTCCTGCTGTTCTTCTCGTGCATGCGTGTTTTTCGTTTCTTCTGCAACGCGCGATGCTTTTCCCCCAATCTGGCTTGAGGTTGTGCTTTGGCGACCGCAGTGATCAGCGTCTGTTACGGATTATCGAAGCTATAAGATAATGCTTGCGGCTTTGCGGCGGATATCGCCAGCACCATGTATAGGGAGGATTCACTGGTGGCTACAGTTGTGTGCGCGACTGTTGAGCGCGTGGTGATGCCGAGCTTCCACAGTAATTTCGCAACGTGCATTCCCCAGCATCAAGATTGCCGGTCTTAGCAGCCCATTGGTGTGATCTTGTTTTGAAAATGCGCTTTGACCAGCGCCCTCAAGTGTGGCGTCCAGTAAATACTCCATATACTCGGAGAGTTTGGCATTCCTTTTGAAGATTCCGGCAATATAGCAACCAAGACAAGAGATCTGGCAATCTAAATTTTCTCCCGCCATATTGAGTTACTCATTTATGACCCACTCTGGATTAGTCACGCCATGTCTGCAGTGATGTGCCATCGCACCGAAGGGTATCTCTTTAACGCAAGCGTCCCTGACTCTTTCCGCCCAAAACGAATGCTCACACATCTTATCTTTAATGATCTAAAAAAACAAAAACATTACCGTTTCTTTTTTTTAAATACTTTTTATATTCTTATCGTTACCACAATTTAACACAACGGAACGGCAAACACGTGCTCTACATTGCCTGATTTTTTAAATAATGAATCCATTTGTTTGTAGAAAACAAAGAGGAGAAAAGCTTATTTGTTAGTTTCGCACTTGGAGATTGATGAAAAGTGGGCGGTTCTTGGATGCAGTGTGGGGATTTCGGAAACATAACTTGACGACGATGCGGGCGGGCGCGCGAGCGGAGAGCGCGGGGCCAAGGCATGGGGCACGACACGGGGCACGACAAGGGGCACGAGCGCGTGACGAGGGGACTGGACATTTTAGCCATGGCGGCGCGGA